>BQNB010067187.1:0-30603 GCA_026074375.1 Tanacetum coccineum | reverse complement strand
AGCCTGCTGATGATTTCTGGAGAGGACATTCCTATCTTGGATGCTCCGTTTCTCTATTTCTATCCTCCTTGACCAACTCAAGAATGGGGGATCGAGTCAGGCTCAAGACTCGGTTAACAAAAATAAGGGCTTTGTGGGTGGCAACCCATGCTTATCCTAATATAATTATAATAGTAGTAACGAATAAGTGTGTTGTGAGGAGGCTCGACTCTTCTTTTCTCGTGTTTTGTGGTTTGTGATGTTTGTCCAGGATTGCCCCGGATTATGAAGCCTCTCGTGCTCGTGGTTTTGTCCATCGTTCACTCGAGCTTCACATTCTCAGCTTCATTATGGGAATCGAATATCCTAATCTTATCGACTAACGTTTATCTTTATGCATACTTAATAAACGGCTTTAGATTTACGTAGAGACCCTTCTTAAAACATTAAGGACAATGTTCAATTCTAGTATGGGGGGGATCTATCGATTTGATTGTGCGTGCAGCCGTTGTTTTTACGTAATCCCGTTTTTACCACAAAAAAATGAAAAAAAATTTAAAAATTTTCAAAAATAAAATAAATATTTTGTCACAATTTTAACTTTCCTGCTGGGTAGAATAAGAATAAATTTGGACTCGATTGAGCGTGTTGAGCTCTAGCTTGTTCCTTAACTTTTAGACTAAGCATTCGCAAATCTTTTTATTAAAGATTTTAAATTTGCGAAGAACGAAAAATGATAGAGTTAATTATGAGTTAGATGCTAAACAAGGATTAGTTGGAAATCTTAAGAGCTCATAAGTGTAGTTTGTGGCTTTTCTCTCCCATAAGCTTCTAACCGGACTAATAATACGTGCTCTCTTCGAAAATTAAACTTATATCAACGATTTTTGAAGTATGGTCGATATCAATAATTTTAGTTCAAATTTATACTTAAATTTTCTAAAAAGAAATTTTCTCTATATCATGGTAATATAAAGTGTTAAAAAAATGAGGTAACAATAATAATAAAAACCAGTGGCTTTGATACAAAGTTTTAAAACTAAAACCGGCTCACAACCGATGTTGCAGTCTTCTAAATAAGGCACATAGTAATTATCCGAGACTGATAAAAGTTTGTTGCATCTTGCCGGCTCACAACCGATGTTGCAGCCTTCTAAAAGGTCGAGGATTTCATTAGTTTAATGGATGTGTAATTATATTAAGTGTAGTAAACATGAATTAATAAATATAGGGAAAATCTCTTTTTCTTAAATTTAAATATGCTTTTGAACTAAGACTATTACATTTTAAGTTGTAATTTTATGTATATACGAGAAATCCAAGGGTGTTGAAACCGAAGGTCCGTGAGTCCCGATACTAGTCTCTGTGGGGTGTCAAAATCCTGGTCACTTAGCCGCAAGGTTGGGATGTGCCGAGACGAAAGTCGCTACATGGGATGATCTCGCCTTCAAACTCATTACTTTTTGGGTGGAACGTGACGCATAGAAATTTTGCAAAACGTTGATCTATGGTTGAAATTCAAAATAAGCACATTCACCTAAGATATAATAATTGTCGGGAGTGAAAAGTTCACAAGTTACAAATATGAGTAGTGTTAGCATCTTAACTTATATTTAACGGTGATTTTGTTTTAAGCTTGGTTTGGAATAAGTGAAAAGTCGGGAACGATGAATTTATCCTTTTTGGGGCATTTTAGGATTGAAATGCGTCTTGTTCTATGACCCTAAAGTTATAAAAATAACGAAAGTCAAATATGTTAGTTAGTTGCTTAAAAAGAAAAATACAAAAAAATGAGAAAAAAAGGAAAAATACAAAAATATTAGTGGTAGTAAGTGTAAATATTTAAAAATGGTCAAAACGGGGCTTTTCAAAGCTATTGATTCTTTAATTCCCCTTGATGAACACTTAGCTACTTTTCGAGGTAATTAGTCGAGGGGGATTGAGATTCTTAGTTTTCTTAAGTGTTTACTTGTAGCATTGCGTGAGGACACGGCAATAGTTTAGTATGGGGGATTTTGGTATGTGCTTAAATACACATACCTTTGACCTTTAAAAACGGACCTAAATGACCAAAAACGTATCAAAAATACATTGTATTTGCATGTTTTCATTTATATTGTGCAGGAAACGGATATCCGACGAAAGGACAAAAAATCAAGCCAAAACGGACAAAACCGAGCACGAGAATATGAAGAGCGTAAAAAGCCAAAGTCAAAAAGTCAAGGCCAAAGTCAACCAAAAAGTCAACCCTGACAAAGTCAAAGTCAAAGCAGAAGCCGATATCGAAGAAATACTTAAAGGGCACACCCGTACCCATCTAATGGGCCGGGTCAGCCCATTAACATATTATATGAAGACTATTACAAAGAAATGGGCCTAATACCCTTTTATACTATACTCGGCCCAAAACCTTGAATGCATATAGAATGTCTTTGTAGATTGAGCATGAGCAATGTGGTAATGAATCCGACTTCACTGAATAAGCATCACCATCTCCATGCTTTATGATCCAAAATAAACAGTTAGCAATAAATCGGGTAGGAGAATATGGCTATTTTTTATTGTATTCGTCCGGATTGGTTAGATTACCTCTGGTTCCGTAGGACCTTTTACAGTATAAATATTGGTACCGTGATTAGGTAGATTCAAAGAATCTCCTTGACAGGATTTCCAGCTCAAAGCGTAGGATCTTCTAACACAGATGTATTAGATTCACCATGCTTGCTAGTTCTCATTACCGGAATGTCTCAAAGCAGACAACACGGTAAGAGTGAATCAGATAGTTACTATCTTTCTGATTAAGTCGTCAATTCATTTACTGGACCATGTTGATTCATATTGAATCGCACCCATCGATTCTTTCTAGTTGACTACATAGTTTATAATTCATATAGAATCTCGCAAGTCACCAACCAAGAGCTTGATTGATGATGGCTCAAGCATGGATTTCCATCTCATTGGTGACTACATAAGTAACACCGATGTTCTGGCACAGTCACGAAGGATAATGCTAGGACTCTTGTTTAACAGCTTTGAAACTAATAATTTCAACAAGTGTTTTGTTCATGAATGAGTCTCAAATGTTAGATTTATTTATGATACTCTTGGCTCTAGACTCGATTAGTGCATTTGGTTTTTAGTAATCTGAGGCTGGAGCAACTGCCACCTATTCAATATACAACATCGAGTGGAAAGTCAATAGAAGTCGGTGATCTTCCGTGACAAATGAACAGATTTTCCTTTGAGAGAAACCCGAATGGCTGGGAAGGTTGATGCATTGTCATTCGACTGGGTCCATGTGACGTCTTCAATGTCAGCAATCAACATTGTGATTCTGACAGCATTGATTAGACCCGGTTTCTGCCAAAAGTTTTTTAATTTGTGTGGAAGGGCTTCTTCTTTATACCCTTTATCCTATTAACATTTCTTTTTAAATCTCAACCCCTTCAATGCTATACCAAGACGTCATAACAACAAACACCATGTTGTGATTGTTCAGTGTTAGCCAATCTTAGTCGGCATTCTTCCCTTATACCACATTCATCTCCATTCATAACCTAAGGACTTGCTATTAATTAACTATGGAGTGTCCTTGGGTAGATCCCTCCAGTTCTGGTTAGATCATAGGACAAATACCTAACCTTACCACCTTATGTCTTCAGAATCGTCGTGAAATAAGATGTTGTAGGGTATGAGCTCATAACCATAAAACTGTTTCCGAATAGCACTTTAAGTCTTTTAGATCACATTTTTAATTAACATATCTCCCCTTATTTAAATTCTAAGTCACTTAGATTTTGAAATACTGGTGATTAAAATTTGTCTGAAAAGGCCATGGGGAAAAACCTGAAGCTGAGCATGAATTATATGGAACGTGTCATCTTGCTACCCCCTCAATTTTACATATTTTTGACACCAAAAAATTAATACAAGTTGTAAAATCGATACAAAAATTGAGGTTGAACACTTAGTCATCTTATAACTATCTTCTATTGAATTGGTCATTATTATCTATTGTTAATTGAAGAGAAACTTTTTGGGAATGGGTTGAATACATAAGAATGGTCCGTGATGCATGTATCCAAACTCATTAAATTTGTTTTCGAAAAACTCCCCCGTGAAAGATGGAGTGTTTGAACACACAATTTTGAAAGATTATGATCCGTCAGTGAGAAATTCTTGGAAAATTGTGTTCAACATTTGAACACATACATCATGTTAGAAGACATACTCTTCCAACTAAAAGGGTAAGCGCACTTATTGCGTACCTATCCTTTTTCTGAGCTTAAAACTTTGAATTCTTGGTAAGAAACATCTCAAGAACCGATAAACGTTTAATTTCTCCGTTGTTTAGGATAAAGTTATCTTTAAGATAAACTTACCCTTAGTTGAAGTCCGGGTTACGTACTGATATTTGCACATAACCATTAAGAAAACTTAGAAATGACATGTTTGAAAACTTTTGAAACTCCTGTTCGAACTCATTTACAACGCCCGTGTCGATATTAATCAACCATTCCTAGGTACGTAAATGTTATCGATTCCAAGAGACATGAGTCCGAGAAAGATTATTTTTTTGAAACTTTTTTGATTTTTTGATTTGTATTTTTCTTTTTGAAATTTTATATTTTGTATTTTCCTTTTTGAAATTTATATTGTTTTGTATTTTTCTTATATCAAAAATTATGTATTGTTGATAGTTTGATGAAGTATCAAAGCAGATTCGTTTGTCAGAAACCTACCAGTTTCTGCTGATTCAAACATCTCATACCAATTCGCCTGACGAGATAACTGAAACCTACTCAGGAAGGTCCTTTAGTAAAGAAACATGTCACCAGTTGGTATTCAGTTTCTGACAAAGTACAACTCAATTATACCGTTTTCACATGTTTTTGATGAAATGATACCGAGTTATGATGTGCTTGGTACGGGATTTCTGCACGGGTTGCAGAGAATTGCTATAGCTGACTAGAACCAGCACTACAACGGTATTTTGTTGTAGTTGAAGCCATAATCTTGTGCTGTGTCCGCAAACCACATTACTTGAAGCACAACTTGCCAGATAACAGCCACGTATTCAGCTATGCTTGATGACATTGCAGTACAACGTCCTGCTTCTTGACATCCAGCTGACTAACTTATCACCTAGGAACTGAATACCTCCAGATGCTTTTTTTGCGATATCAAGGGCAACGCGGCATGATCGGCATCTGAAAAAAGCTGTAGTTCAAAGCTGAAACCCTTTCGGATACCAGAGTCCCCCATGTGAATGGTAACCTCTTAAGTATCGAAAGATTCCTTTTAAAACCCTATTTGAGGTGTTTCGTCGACTTGCTGATATCTTGGCACAATAACATACAGTCTTGCACTATGTTCTGTCTACTAGATGTCAGATACTGAGTGACCCTATAGCTACATATAGTCAGTTTGGTCTAAAGGGTTCACCACTCAAGTCTGCATCTAAATTTAGGTTCGTCAACGCCAATTGGTGTTATTCCTCTTCTCTTGCTTTGTCCTTTTTCCATACCATGGTTTTTCTGAATCTGCTAAAGTATATTTGGCCTGATGACTAAAAAATACCTCGTGGGATTGGTGGATCTGAAGCCTAAAAAGAATTATCATTTCCCCCATTAAGGAACATCTCAAATCTACCCGCACATTCAATTTTTTCAAAACGTTTTGAAAATTTAGGGTTTGTGGAACCAAAATAATGTCATCAAACGTAAATTTGCACAAGTAGAATGTCCTTCACCCGTATTTTATCGTGAATAGGGTCTGGTCAATGATACCTTGTCGTAAAACCTTTGGGAAATCAGGAATTTTGGAGAGTTCATCATACCAGGATCTTGAGCTTGTTACAAGTCCATATAGAGCTTCCTTTGACGGTAAACTTTTGTCAGGATGATCAGGATCAATGAATCCGTCTGGTTTGTGCAACATAAACCTCCCTCCTTCAATGGACCATTAAGAAATGGCCGTTTCCACGTCCATTATGATAAATTGAAAAGACTTGGTGCATCAATAATGCGACAAAGATCCTGACACCTCAATCGACAACTGGAGCAAATGATTCGTCGAAATCAAATACCCACGTTCCTGAGCATAACCCTTTGCTACAAGTCGTAGCTTTATTGCGAATTACAGTTTGAGTCTTCATCCTTTTTTGTTTTCCATAACCATATAAGCTTGATTACGTTCTTTCCAAAATGTTTTGTCAACGAGTTCACCCCACCATATCTTCTGTAGAGTCTGTCAAAATACTCTGATGAAGTTATATCCTGCATTGCTCTATCCAAGCTGAATCAGCCATTGCCTCCTTAATGGTTTTTCCGGTTCAACAAACTTTCACGTGATGCGAACATACACATTTACAGATCGGATGGCAAGTTTGTGTCCGACTTGTTTGCACTGGCTTGGATGGATTTCCACGAACTTGAGTTAATGGGTGATCTTTTGTCCATCGGTATTCAGAATTTTGAGGTTGATTGAAGGTATGCACATTTGAATTACCACTATTGCGTGAGGAAGACTCAGCAATTTTCTTGACCGGTGTACAAAAAGGATTGGTAAATCTGCTTGATCCAACGTTGTAATCCTCAGCCATGAGCATTTGTAGTAGTTGATGGTTCTGATGTGGTTTGAATATTCGTTGAAGGATGTGTGTCTTGTGGAACAGAATTATCAGTGGGAGAAGAAGACTTGTTGATACGAGAAGTACCATCATTGAAAAATTCATCGTACAAAGGACCAAAAAGAAGATACAACTCCTGTTGTGATGGAACTGTTGTATCTGCTGAAGGATAAACATTCTGTAGTTCTGGTGCGGGGTCAGGTTTGTCATAATCTGACGCCTTTTGTCGTTGGGGAACGAGGCCTGAAGTGTCATTAGCAACAGACGTCTCCGACATCTCTTTGATTTCATCAAATCTGAGATAGATGGATTCAACTATCAACCTTGTTCTCTTGTTGTAGAACACGATATCCCTTTGACATAGTGGATATCCCACCAAAATGCAACAGTATCCCCTTTTTTTCTTTCAACTTATCTAGTTTTCACATCTCGGTTAGGTAACAGGTACAACCCAAAGATGGGAAGTGGTTTATAATGAGGGTTTTTCTGTCATTAATGATGTGGTATGGCCGTTTTCCCATGAGTTGAGGATGATGATTGATTGTTATGAGTATAGCATGTTGCGGTATGCGATAGCTTCAGCCCAAAAGAATAAAGGAAGTTTAGAAGCTGAAAGCATCGTTCGAGCAGCCTCAACGAGAGTGCGGTTTCGTCTTTCGACAACGCCGTTCTGTTAAGGTGTTCGAGGAGTAGAACTTTGATGCTCAATTCCTTCCGTTCTTAAAGAATGCATTAAGTGGTCTTTTTTAAGACTCATGCCTCCCTGTCAGTCGCGAACAAAAATTACCTGTGGCTTTGAAGATTTCGTTGGATCATTGTGAGAAAGCTTTTAAAACTTCTAGTGTTTCATCCCTGGAACTAGACAGAGAGGTCCAACGTATATCTTGAGGTAGTCATCGACAATTACCAGAATATATTTCTTCCAATTTATGCTAGCAACCCGCATTAGACCACATAAGTCCATGTGAAGCAAATCAACCGACCTTTTGAACATGGGATCAACTCTTTGACTCGAATGAGCTCTATCGGTTTGCTTTAATCACTTCACAAGAGGAACATAGTTGATCCTGACATACTTCAGTTTTGGTAAACCAATCACAATATACTTCTTGAAGCAAGATTGATGTAGTCGAAGTTGAGATAGAAAGTCCTTCGATGCCATAACCATGTCTTGATTTGGTGAGGCTTTAGCCGAATACAGATTGATTGACTATTGATATGATATGTTGTTTTCATGAAGGGATATTGTAAAGAGATCACAGATCCACGGTTACCGATGAGTAAATCGTTTCCCTAAAGATCTCTAACAAAACACGTAGATTTCCGAAAAGCAACCTCCAAATCCGCATCACAAAATTGAAAAACCCCAACTGAGAAAAGATTCGAGTGATTGAGACTCTCGCACGTAGTAAACTCTTTTGATCGTGATGTTTCCTTGAACCAAATCTCCATAACCAAGAATTGGAGCAAATTGATCATTGCCAAAACGAACGGTACCCAAGTATTTCTCAACAAAATTGCACAGCAGTGATACATTGCCCGTCATATGCTTGGTGCATCCAGAGTCAACAATGAATAGGATGAGTTGTACAATCTGCAAAGAGTAGAGGAACGAATGGAACACAAGACAAATTGGATCCTAAATTTGTTTGTGAGTTTCAAGACATTAGTTATCCTATATGTATAATCTACGCAAAACTCTATCTACTCTTTTAGGCACACTTTCATTCCTAACTTTAGGTACCCATTTCTTTTGTGTCTTAGGAACCCATTTCTTCTGTGTTTTAGGAACCCATTTGTATGTTGATGGGCATTGTTGTGCTATCCACCATTTCCACGCCTTACTCGTTTTCTTATATAGCACCTATAGTAACTCTTTGAACTTATTGATTGTAGGAATTCTGATGCAACTGTTTTTCTTATGGGTGTTGCAACAATTGTATCGCTCTCTGACTTTTGGGTTTCCTAGTACTAAAGGCACTACATTAGGCTACTAGGTTCTAGCATTCACGTCATTCAAGAATTTAGAACACAAGCATCATGATTTCGAATAAAAAACACAATTTCCATCAAGTAGCACATACACCCAGCATTACGCATTCTGATCTAGTCTATAGTCTATTAAACTGTCATTACACGCAGTACAGACTTTTGTTTTATTTAGAAATACTAGAAATCCTAGGGTGTTCTTCCTCTTCAGTCTTCTTAAGCTTCGCATGACTAGTGTATGGCACACCTTATTCTTTCATTTGATTACTCCTAGGATATGTGGTCTGCTATACATAGTTTTGTAGCTACCTCCTGTAGATTGTAAGAAGCACGAGGATTAGTATTCCCTAAAAGTCTGATTGTCAACAACTGTGGTGCTCTAGTTGTGTGACACTACTTGCAATCATACATGCCCTGGTTTAATCACATTTGTGTTGTCTTACAAGCTCTGCATGCTGTCTTAGGTAAATTCTGAAGAGTGTCTGGTTTTGATAAACCCTCTGACTTATTAGTTTTTATAACCGACTTTTCTTTGGAAAAAAATTTCTCTCTAGAGAGTCTGAAAACGGAGCCGTTTTCCAAAAACATGAGGTTGTGGAATCCGTTGAGCATTATTGGTTGTCGAACAACAGATGGTTTATCAAACTTAGAGTCTACAGATTCCCTTGCATTTCAACGCGTTTTTTCAAACTCACTTATTCAAGTTCTTGTCTTTGCAATTGAGCCACTTCAAATCTTGTATTTTATCACTACTTAATTGTTCACACGTTCTTTTCGAAATACATTGACGCCCTTTCTTGCAAACTATTTCATTATTCTCTCAGTTGTACTTGACATTCATTGTAAAGTGATTTCAAAGAGATTGAGTGATCATTAGATCTTATCTAGCAAAAACGCTGTAAAAAGCTCAGTGAAATCACTTTTACTATACAAAATCAGTTTGTACAGAAAGCTTTATCGTGCAAGACAGTCAACCTTCCATGACTTTATTGGATATAAAAGCCAGTGTCATTCAGTAGATCTCATCTTAAATCAGATGAAGTTAGCAAAATTGAAACTCTAACATCTTTAGACACACATCTTGCAAAAGCATATCATACATGTTGAAAATACTATTCTGGCCTTATCAGATTCAAAGTTCATCAAGTCATCATCAAGATTCAACGTACTTTAAAATCTGCATGGCATTTCTTGCTTAAGTTCATCTATAAAACGCGAGACTATCATTCTGGGGCTTAAGGCAAGGGCATCAAACATATTTCTTAACTAATTATCCACCTCTTCTGTGCAGTTAGGCGTGTCCGAAGAATAAAAGATGGTCGTTTGAAATGTTTACCATGCTTGATTACAGTTCGTTCAGATGATTAATGTTGTTTGGTCATGACATTATATGCTGTCTACTTTTGCTAATATTTAGACACTGGTAAGAAAATCTTATGTTTTTAAAAACATTTGGTTTTGTTTTTACAAATTAAGTTCTCACATTTCTTTCTTATTCATTTCCTGTGCTAACTGAATTTCATAATGCTGGGCAGGGGGTTTGAAAATTCATAAAAGACTATTTTAACTTCCGTGTAGTCAAATGGTTTGACAAGTCAATATTCAATTTAGACGACTCTCTTCAGCAAGAGTCAAATCTCATCCCTATCGGGGATGATTTCTGGTTTGCAGGATCCAGATTGGTCTTTGTGTGATCGCATACAAAACCTGGTGCTCTTTGAGCCTTTTTGAGGTACAATTAGATTGGCAAAGTAGGTCTGTAACGCATTAAATGTAGAGGCATTTGGGTGCTAACATAACGAATGATTGGATTGATGACACCCGTTTGTAAACAATTTCATTCAAAAACTTTAATTGGTGTTCCATTGAAATCAACCATTAGGACAAGTCTTAATGAGCTAGGTGAGGTACTTGTACTTATGAAGATCATTAGTAAGATTTGTGCTAGCTAATGTCCACATGGGACGATTTTTGTGTGAGATCACATGCCACATTCGGCTTGGAAGGGATATGAGTATAAGACTTGATTAAGTTTTTGTGTTTAGGTCTTTAAAAGGGTATTGGTTTGAGTCTAGGTAATCTAGGTATTTCCGGGGTGCGTCCAAATGTATTTTATCGCGAAACGAAATCCTTTTACGTGACCAATAAAAATAAAATACGCAAAGTGCATAATTATTGTTAACATAATTATTCCTTACTTGGTTGATGTGAACCCTTAATTTATTTGGTGACCGTTTACATTCATTGATTATTTCTAGTCTACGCGGTTTAGCTCAAAAGTAAATATTAAAAGTAAACGCGTATCGGACTAAAATAAATAGTGATCATTAATATAGTCGTAAAATGACACGAAAATGAGAAATGTTACAGTCTCCACCCGTTAAAAGAGCTTTGTCCTCAAAGCTTAAGACCTTGTAGTAGATGACGAAGCCCGGTTTGTGAAGAGTTGTGGGTATTTTTGTTTGAACGAATCTTCACGTTCCCAGGTGAACTCAGGGCCCCGCCTAGAGTTCCAGCGAACCTTAACCAGTGGTATCCGGCTCCGCTTCAATCGTTTGATCTCCCGTTCCATGATTTCAACGGGCTCTTCCACAAACTGGAGCTTATCGTCAACATGAATTCCTTCTAACGGCATGACTAATGGTTCATCGGCATAACATTTCTTCAGATTTGATACATGGAAAGTGTGGTGAACTCTGCTCAACTCTTGAGGAAGTTCCAGCCTGTAGGCAACCTTTCCAACGTTACAATCATTTCTGGATTAAGCCTGTCAATTCATTCCTGGAGACAGAAAGTTATGAATCATATTGAATCACACCATCGTTTCTTTCCAGTTGACACAAGTTTGATTCATATAGAATCTCGCAAGTCACCTACCGTAGTGCTGTTTGATGTTAACACTGGAAGGATTTCCATTCGTCATTGTGAAACTAAAGAGTATCCTCTGAATTCTTCGGCAGAATCACAAGGATAAGCGTAGGACTCTGTTAAAAGCCTGTGAACTTAATGATGATCAACAGTGGTTGTCACGGAATGTTTCCTAATGAGATTTAATTGATGATCACTTGGCTTCTAGACTCGATTAGTGCAATTTTGGTTTTTTAGTAATCGATGCTGGAGCAGACGCCACCCTAGTCAAAATCAACAAACTCGGAGGTGAGAAGTCAATAGAAAGTCCGTGTGTATCATTCGTAGAACAAAATTGAGACAAGTGTTCCCCCCCTTTTGAGAGAAACCCGAGATGCTGGAAGAGGTTGTGCATTGCATCACTGGGTCCATGATGTCCGTCTTCAATGTCAGCGAATCAACATTGATGATTCTGACAGAAATATGTACGACCCGGTTTCTGCGTTAAGTTTTGTGGAGGGCTTCTTTCTTTTCACCCTTGTAACCATACATATCTTTGTAATTCTTCAACCCCTTCAATCTTACCAAGACGACCATACTAATCACTTGTAGTGATTGTTCCAGTGTTAGCTCAATCTTAAGTCCGGCAATCTTCCCTATCCACATCATCCCCCCCCTCCCCCAATCATACCTAAGGACTGCTATTATCTAACTATGGATGTCCTTGGTAGATCCATCCGGTTCACTGGGTTGATCAAGACAAATACCTACCTTTACACCTTATGCTTCAGAATCGCATGAATAAGATGATGTAGGGAATGAGATCAGTAACCATAAACCTTTTTCGAATAGCACTTTGAGTCTTAAAGATCACATTTTAAATTACATTTCTCCCCTTATTTTAAAATTCTAATCACTTAGATTTTGAAACACTGTGAATGAAATTTGTTCTTGAAAAGGCCATGGGGAAAAATGTTGAAGCTTAGCATGAAATAATTTATTTTGGAACTGTGTCATCTTGCTCCCCCTCAATTTTACATATTGTTTGACAGCCAAAAACTATGGTACCAGTTGTAAAATCGATAAAAAATTGAGGTGAACCTTAGTCATCTTTATAAAACTATCATTCATTGAATTTTCATTATTATCTTGTTGTTATTAAAACTTTTTGGGAATTGTTTGAATACATGAGAATGGGTCGTGAGAGATGTATCCAAACCATTACACACTTTGTTTTTCGAAAAACTCCCCCTTGAAAGATGGAGTGTTGAACACACAATTTTGAAAGATTATGAATCGTCAGTGAGAAATTCTTGAAAAATTGTGTTCAACATTTTGAAAAACATCATGTTAGAAGACTTCTCTTCCAACTCTAAGGGTAAGCGCACTTATGCGTACACTATCCTTTTTCTTGAGCTTAAAACTTTGAATGTCTTGTAAGAACAGCTCAAGACCGAGAAACGTTGAATTTCTCGTTGTTAGGATAAGTTATCTTTATAGATAAACTTTCCTTTATTTGAAGTCCGGGTTACGTACTGATATTTGCACATAAGCCATCAAGAAAAATTAGAAATGACATGTTTTGAAAGCATTTGAAACTCCTGTTCGAACTTCATTTACACGCCCGTGTCGATATTAATCAACATTTCTAGGTACGTAAATGTTATCGATTCCAAGAGACATGTCGAGAAGAATATTTTTTGAAACATTTTCTGATTTTTTGATTTTGTATTTTCTTTTTGAAATTTTATATTTTTGTATTTTTTTTTATAAAAAATATTTACATGTTGACCTCAGCATTGTTATGTGATGGTGAAATAGTAATTCCAACTCTTGTCGTGATGTAGCTGTCTTGTCTGCTGGAGGAACAACTTTTGGAACCAGCTTTGAACTTGACAGTTCATTGCTGTGGTCGTGAATTTCGAGTTCTGAACTGTTATGATCAGAAGTCATTTGTCGTGGAGGAGCGAGGCCTGAACTGTTGTGAACAGACGTCATCGACATCTCTTTGAATTCATCAAATCTGAGATGGATGGATTCAACTATCAGCCTTGTTCTCTTGTTGTATACACGATATCCCTTTGACTGAGTGGAGTATCCCACCAAAATGCATGAATCCCCTTTTTCTTAGCCACGCAAACAAAATAAGCACTACTTTCACAAAATAAGCACTACTTTCACGAAACAACAAAAACTACAAACATACAAATCGAACTACTTTGCTTAAAAAAAACGAAACCACTAAACAAACAACATACAAACACGAAACAACTATTAAAACTAACAAAAACTAAACCCACCCGTGGCGAATGATACCAAATGTCGGAACCCAAAATCACTTTCACTTCATATCCGAAACTAGAAAATAAGATGAGAAAATATGGAAGAAGTTTAGAGAGAAGTTAGAGAGAGAAAGGTAGAGAGAAGAAAAAGATGGATGATTACTTGCAAAATTACAAATGAGAATTAACAAGAACCAACCCCCTCTCCATACTTGGAGAGGGGTATTTATATTCTAGAATTCCTAGAGTGTTCTGCTATGGGCACAGTCTTTATCATGACGCAACTACTCTTAGATGCTGGCCAATTCCTAGACTTTTGGTTATTGATCTTAGGTTTTGGTTTGCTACCATTTGCCGTGCTTTGTGATCTAGCAGAAGGCATTACACTAGGTTTTAAATTCCTACTGCTTTCTTGTGTCTTTTTCTTTGCTTCCTCTAGGTAGTGATTATGAACCATTGTCGTTTGAGTATACCTTGATGAGCCAGGGGCAATATGTGTTGAGGTTTTTGCAAACTATCAGATTCTCTTTCTTAGCAAATAATGTGTAGTGAATGGTTTTGACAAATCGTTATTGACATCAACTTGGGAGGCAAACCGTTGCTTTGAAAATCTAGGTCGTTCAGACTTAAACGCAGTCGGTTGTCTAACAACTGATTGGTTTCTACGTGGGTTGTTTAAAGCCGGTTTCCCTAAGATTGACGATTTTGCAAACTTAGTATTCACACTATTCATGTTAATTTCTCTTAACTCATTTTTTTAATGCTGCATTGCAAACCCCTTTTTCCTAAAGTTGAGCTTTGATATTTATCATTATTTGCAATCAAAGGGAAGTTGTGTGTTCTATGTTCGTTGTCTCTATTGTCTTGATAGAATCAAACATTTCTTTGTAATGCCTTTTCAAAGTCTCATTTTCCTTAAGTAACTTAGCCACTTTATGTTCCAATTTGATGTTTATTGTTTCAATTACATCTATGTCATGTTTAACCTTGGCTTCATTACTTGTTACTTTCAAAAATTGACCATGTTGCCCTTCTTTTAAAGCTTGATTTTGATATTTAAGTTCAAGATTAACACAATGTGCTTCCATTCTTAAAAATTCTTTTTAAAATTGGGCAACAGTTTTTTTGAGACGAATATTTTCAAATTCGAAGGATTGATTTGAGAGTTCAGTTGTATGGTTATCAATTAATTGAGCAGGCAAAGGACACGTGTCATGACATTGTTCAGCATTCTGGTCAACCTCTCCTTTATTATTGAATTCAGGTTGCTCAGTATGCTGTTGTCCAGTAGCAAAGATATTGATTTCAACAGTTGTTTGTACCTCAGCCATTGGCTCTTCATCATATATGGGTCTGATATCTCCATCATCAGCATGTGCATCATTCCCTGATCTGCTGCTTGTATCTTGCTCTTTTAATGATGTCCCACTGCTTTCTATATCAACCAAACTAGCATCCAATGCTTTACTCGAATCAACCTTATCCTCTGTTGTCTGCATTTGTCTTTCATTCACCCAGCTGTTATACTCTTGTTTATGCTTTGCTCTTTCATCAATTAACTTCTTAACAGATTCTATGTGTTGGATCAGTGTGTCACGGAATTCTGGAATCGCAAGTTGAGTGTATTGGAGAAAATAGTTGTGTGTCATTACAACATATTCATCATCTAAATAAATCCGTGACTTGATGAACATCTGAAACTGTGTCTCGAGTACTTTAAAAGCAACCATGGATCCAATCTCTTGAAATTCTTTGTTGTCAATTTGCTTTTCTAGTTGATCCATGTTAAGGAACATTGTACCTGTGAAAGTCTCTAGATCTTGACCAAAGAGTGTCGCAAATGCATGTTTGAATCCAGACTCGGTTCGATTTCCTTTTAAGTCGTTATTTGAAAGAAGCTTGAGGTGTGAATGAAGTAGTCGAAAAGATACCATGCAACTTTCTTGTGCTTTGTCTTCTGAAATAGGATCCGATGCTTTAACTTCTTGAACTGTGCACTTTTGAATCTGCAACTTTTTGTCATCCAACCTTTTCTGAATCGTTTGTGCATGAATGATTGTTTTGAGCATATAATCTTCAATGAAATCAAAGTTTTTGAGTATTGTTTCTTTGAAGAGTTGAGGTTCCATGCCAGTATATGCGTGAAAGTCCTTTCTTGCATACATACCATCTAAACTTGAAGGCTTTATTAGCACGAAGCTGAAAATTTTCTCAAATTGTGTCTTGAGCACTCTAAAGGCATTCTGGCAGTTAGACTCAAGAATAGTTTCTTTGGTAAGTTGTTGTTCTAGTGTATCTATGTTCTGAGAGAACGTTCTTGTGAATGTGTCAACATCTTCACCAAAAATATGACTAAATGCACGTTTAAATTCACTTTTAGTGATGCCTTGTTCAAGTTTCTGTGTGAAATTTGATTTAAGTGCACTAAGACCGTTTAGGCAACTACCTTTCAAGATCTTTGCTCGTTTTAGCATTTGTTGCATGTCTTGTCCATCTGAATACGAACACGAAGATAAAGTATCTTTCGTTTCCATTTTACTGTGAATTGTGAAGTGAAAAATGATTTGTAGGCGTTTTAAGCAGGTTAGTGATTGTTGTTGTGAGGATTGAATCAAATTACACGTTACGGGATTTTCAAATTTTGATTTAAAACCGAGAAAAGAATCGTATCTTTCGCGGGATTTTACAAAATCAAGAAGAAACCGTAAAACAAAAATGAATTGATGTTGAAATCGTTGTTGTCGTTGAAGAACTTGAGCTTTTATTGACGATTAATGTGCTTAAAACGATGAACGGTGCACAAAGTTTGAGCTTGAGTTGATTAACGATTGATCAAAACTCAAATAAGGACAAACGGTGTAAACTTGTTATAACAAAGAGGGTTATAAAACAAGGTAAGGACGAGTGATGAATTATACTTGAACTCCAGGGACTAAACTTGTAAAATGGAAAATTTGTTTATTAAATCAAACGTTTCCCTCCTGATACATCATCTCTTTCGTTTAAAATTTTTATAAATTGAACACGTTTATTCTTTTTAGCTCGCGGACTCGTACGTTTATCGTCGGTGTAAAATAAATATACCACGATGATCAAATCAAGTCCCGTCGTTGAACGTCACACAAAACCAAAAAACCGAAAATTAGTTAAAACGTGTAGTTTTTGTTGAGTTGCTTAATTAGTTCGGTTGACACTACACTAATTAGTTCGGTTCCTTGTAAGAGATTGACATGTTCGGTTCTCAAGGGAAGCAACTAGTTCGATGGTTTAAATCTTGAACTCATTCGACTCTTTGAAAAAGGACTCGTTCGGTTCTACTTGAAATGAGACTGGTTCGGTTGTTTGAAAAAGTTGGACTCGTTCGGTTCTTCTTGAAAAATGCTAGATCGGTGGATGTTGGTTTGATGCTTGTTCGGTTCAAGCAATATATCAAACACCTTGACCGCACCTTCTTCTTCTCTTCATTTCAGCCTTGTTTGTTCTTGTTTCGAGCCTCAAAAACACAATAAACATACAAATTAAGCTCGAAAATAAGCTACCACCTTTCTCACCAGAATAAGCTCGAAATAAGCTTTTAAACCGAATAAGCCCACGACAACACAAGAAGAAACTCGATCATACAATAACCCGTGTAGAATGATAAGCCCAAACTAGATGAACAGTAATATCATATTTTCTAACCAAAACAACAAGACGGAAAGAAAGAAAAAAATAAGGCGAAAGAAAGAAAAATAAAATAAGTCGAATAAGAAAGTAAGCTCAATAAACCGAAATAATCACAACCACAAACACTAAACCCACCCGAGGCGAGTGATACCAAATGTCGGAACCCAAAATCACTTTCACTTCATTATTGAAACAAGAAAAATAAGATGAGAAGATATGGAAGAAAATATAGAGGAGTTAGAGAGAGAAATAAAGAGAGGAAAATGAGAGTTGGGTGATTAACTTGCAAAATGGAAACAAAATTACAAATGAACCAACACCCTCTCCATCCTTGGAGAGGGGTATTTATAGTTAAGACTAAAAGGCTTGCATGCCTTTAGTAATTCTACGGGCCGGGCTCGGGTTTACTTGGGCTTTCGCCCGATACACGTGACCGATTAGATTACAAATAAGAACCCATTTACCCGTCTAGCCTAATACAACATATATTAATTTAGTGACCGAGACCTAATATAATTATGAACGAACTTCCATTGTTCGACTCAATATTTTGAGGCTAACACATTTGCAAAATGACTTGACTAAAGCTTTAAACTAGATATTGTATGCTTGTATAAGACCTAAATAAACATGTTTTAGCCTTCAAATTTAAATCAATCAAGGTTTACAAGATTGTGCACTTGCACATATAAAACTGTCACAAAATGTTACTTAGAGGTTCTCAAAAACTCAAAATCTAACTTTCAAGCTTACAAACTACTTTTAAAAAGATTAAATGGTCACCTAATCACTACTGAAAGTCTACCCAAAGGTCGAATGGGTCAAAACAGGTGTGCAAATAGGTTAAACTAGTTGAGCCAAACACCCCCTTTAAACTAGTTTTTACCATTTTTTTACTTGTAAAATCGATTTTTATCCAATAAAATTTCAAGACCAGATTATAAATAGCTTCTAACAAGAACAAATAACAAGATTAAACACTTAAACAAGCAAGTTTAAACATATTTAAGACTATGCTACCATTTTAAGCTATGGGTGACAAAATTTTAAACCAAGAACTTACAAATGTCCAAAGTTTGTGAGAATGAGTTTAAGGACTCCAACCAGTCCTTAAACAACCTATGTGTCTCCCAAGAGACTCTAACCCACGGCCATCCAAAATTTTCCGTGCTCCTTTGCTTTCTTGAATATTTGGTGATTTTGGAACTAGTTGCTTAAATAACCAACAAGCTATGATAGATCTTAGGTCATTTAAGTTTTTACAGCTTATATGATATTTTTAGAACTTAAGAAACCTTTTTCAAAGTGATCAAACAAATATGAAACTTAAGAACAAGATATTAAGAACATAAAAACCTTCGAACTTTTTATTAACTTTTAAAAAGAGTACATTGCTTAAATTAAAATTGCATAAGGATAAAAAAACATAAGTTGAAACTAGATGGCCAAAAAGGCTCTCAAATGGGTCCTATTTATAAAAAAACGACTAAGTGTCTTTTACTTCTTCAATCTTTGTCTTCTTTCTATTGTGTTTCTTTACTGAGATAGATTGAGGATGTGTTTGTTGTATGAGAGAAGTCAACTTATCATCATGGCCCTTCATTTTGAGTAGAGCCTAAGCCTTTGATCATGACCATCAATTTCTTGTCCTCTTTCCTTGTCGAATTAGGAGCTTAGGGATTGCCAAGGTGGACATAAGCCATGTGGGGTGTGGGGTTAAGTTGGGAGTTGATGGTTTTGTAGTTTAGTTGTAGAGAGTGGCCATAGGTTGAAGACATAGAAAAAGTAAAAAGGGCGGGAAGAGAGTGTTTGTGTTTGTATCTCTATTTTCGGGATAGGACAGGGGGTGATGGTTGGGATTGGCATAAAAAAATATGGTCCTCAAATTGTGTGAAAGTCTTTCAATCATAGTCCTTGTGTGTAGTTATAAGTTTTGAGACATGGCACAAATAGTCCCTGAGGGTATATATTGGTGATTGCAAGATTCGTCCTTGTGGTATAAAAGGTTAGGCAGTTGGGAGGAATGGCCCCTCTAGTTATAATTAGCATAGTTGCAACTTAAGCCCTCGTAGTTCAAGTTTAGGGATTTGACAACTTCAGTCCCTGAAGTTGTATTTTCTTTGACTTGATGACTTTTTGGCTTTGACTTTGCTTTCCCTTTACGCTCTTTCCGTTCTCGTGCTCGGTTTTGTCTTTTTTGGCTTTGTTTTTGTCCTTTTCTTGGATATCCGTTTCCTGCACAATACAAATGCAAAACATACAAATACAAGGTATTTTTGGTCATTTAAGTCCATTTTTAATGGAAAATGGTATGTGTAATTAAGCATATACCACAAATCCTAATACTCACTATGCGGTCTCGGGATGCATCCCAAAAACAAGTTCTAGAATTTAATATACTATCGATACACTCATATAATTTAATACCGATCTCAATGCTCCAGGAAAGGCAACAAAGACCAAACGTACACATCCGTAACGACAGAATAGACATATATGACTGCTCACTCCTTAACTCGAGATAGCTAGAGGTATAAATTATCTTGGGTATCAATAAAGGATACCCTAATTCCTAAAGATCTAAAGGCGAACCTCATATTTTGGGGGTGGAATTCTGACGGTTTTTGTGCTAGTCATACACATTCCTATCCATGAGACGCTAATAACACTTGATTTTCGTCAGTATGTGTCATAAATTTTTTTAAATTTTGGTCAAAATTACCTTTTTATGCTATGTTTTGATATATTACCCATCATTTTAAGGAACAAGCAAATGGTAATTGAAAGAATAGTTTCTAAGGCTTATTTTCCCCCAACACTTAAGTTGAACATTGTCCCTAATGTTCTATAGAAGTACCCGTAAAAACGAATAAAGGGAAAAGAAAACAAGCAAAGAAACTAGTACTATCCTGGTTTGCTCAATAATGGAGAAGAAACATGCGATAACTGGTTAAATCGTCCTCTAAGAATCATCCAATGAAACTTCCTAAGAACTTTCAAGCTTCTTCTCATCAAATATAACCTGTAATCAAAGACAAAGACAACTACACCAAGCGTAAAATCCATGGGATATATACAATAAGAGTTTAGGGTTTCGATTCTATTAAAACAGTAAAGATAGGATGAGAGAATTGTTAAACTCAGGGTTTTGCAGGTTTATAAAAGAATTTAAACTTTCTTAAGTGTTGTACAAGTTATATTTCAAAAATATCTTAAATTTTAGGTTCTACGGTAACTGGGCGTTTGACGCCGTCAGGAATATCTGACCCCATCCTCTGTGTAGCAGAGAGGGTTGACGCGTCACGTGGTAAATCGTGACGCCGTCACCACACTTTGTGAAAACTCATTTTTCATTTTTGATGAAAAATTTCATTCTCATTCTTATAAGTTTTTCTTGTACAAAATGCTGCATAACAACCTGAGAATTAATAATTCAATCATATGACTCGAAACTGATGCAGATTAATCTAAACAATTTATTTTAAATGTTTGAATGTGGTTCTAAAAACCAGATATTTCCCCTACACTTATTTTGTTGCAAAATACCTTTGATTGCATTATAGACGAAGTTACTAACAAACAATGCATGATTACAGAATAATCAAACATAATAAAACAATTAATAAAAAATTAAAAACACAAGACACTCTTCCCCATATGGTGAATAAGTATATTTTGGGTTGCCTCCCAAGATGCGCGTATTTTTTTTCGATCAGTAACGGAGCCTGACTCTACCCTTATTTAACAATATAAAAGGGGAGGGTTCCCCTACACTTGAGTTCAAGTATGGGTGATAGTAACGGTACACACCATTGTTGTGAGAAGGGGTCTCATGCTAAAAAATTGGTTGTTGAATAATATGCACTAAATGGTGTGTTTCTTTAATCCGAACTTTATTTACTTCTTTGGACAATAATCTTGGGTGTGAATTAAGTCCTATTCCTAAAAAATAAACTTCATTTAGATTCTTATCCCCAATCATCGTTATCATCTCCAATACTATCTTGTAAAAAATTCAACACCAAAGGGATCCACTATGTCCTAATAAACCTTGTTTAAATCTATAGTGTTTCTTAGGATCAGTCGATTGCTTAGGCGGTAATAGCAATACAAATCCATTAAGGTGGATAAGACGCCACAAGAGATGAGGTGGTTCGTTGAATGGTCAAAATTATCCCCTAATACATTCATCTTAAAAACATTTGGACTTTGTGGTATGATGGGTGGTTTGAGGCCTTTTCTGTTCCTAGACTCGTAATTAAGGGTGGACCAATTAGGTATGGGTTGTTGGTTGAGGCTCCGTTTATCATAACTAGGATCTTCCCTAGATCTAAGAGGAGTGTCCGTGAGATTGACTATTCAAGCTACTTATATAGTTTTGTTTCGTTCAAAGGTTCTACATCTATTGGGGTTCCTAAAGTCTTTTTTACTTTTCTGGGGTAAGTCACGGGCGGTGTGTATTCCTCAAATGACAATAGGGTTTGTGTGGTACTCTTATGGCTTGTAACTCCTGCCTCATTATCCATCGTACTTAGGCTATCTACATGATCATAATCATCTAACCATGCCATACACCTAGGTACCTATACCCTAACCATATCATCCCCAATTATTTGAGCATTTGGATTTGCTATTATTTCATCAGAAATAACGCTTGTTGGGTTGCTTTTTTTTATTACATTGGACACAATCCTCTATGGCATACCATGCTCTTATATCACTAAACTTCCTAAGATCCCCTTATGCTGTCAAATTGATGATATAACAGGATAACGAGTCGAGATGTTTAAGAAATATTTCAATTAGGGTCCATATACTAAGGCCATGATTCAGGACTTTTTGGATTATGTCTTTGAAACGAGTATCTCACGATTGTTTAAAGAGATTCTCTGATGTTGTTGAGATCACCTCATGATTTGATTTACAGAAGAATACATCAAACCTATCTACGCTAGAATAACCATACATATTCATTATATTTTACAAATTTAGAAATGTTACGAACAAAGGGCACAAAGAAAAAAATAGACTACAAGAAAGCTAATGACAGGAATTAGAATCTCACTTGAAAGGATTCAGCGGTACAACTAAGCTAAAACTAGGATCAAAAACCGAACTATTCCCATGCTAGTGGCGCCGAAAACTTGTTGTGGTTTGTCTCGTAGTAGTCTTCTACAGAAGTTGTACAACTCAATATGCATAGTACCTAACCGTTTGTAGTAGTAGTATAGCAAGAACTCGGTGGGAGTTGTTATCATTCTCCTAGGGGTAATAGGTTGGGAAGGCTTGACACGGTCTAACAAATCTTTAAGGGTTGAGAGAGATTCTTTTTTGTGTTATTATATTTATAGGAATGCAAGTAATCTTGGTTTATGAGATTAGTTTGTTTACTTATTAAACTTATTATAATTACTGGTGATAACTTTATGTTAATTAAATGTTGTACTTAATTAGTTTGCACTACTAATCGATTGATTCTTCCCTAATTATGTTGCCCTGGTTCTGTCACACTTTTGATGATATGTGTAAGTATTTCCTTAGGCCATGTACGGATTCACGAACCGCCCCGTCTACTTATTATTCTGTTAGGGCAACGCACAAAGTAAGGTAGTATGAAGACTATTACTAGGCCCCTAAGTGTTTATTATATGCATGGGAAGTATCTTAAGAGGGATAACCATTTAAAGGAGCAAATTATTTATGAGACTATTACTTGTGTTATCCTTTCTTCGCTCTCGTGTTTCCCTAGACGAGGTCTACTGCGATTAAAACAAAGCTGGTTTTCTAGTACCTTGACACTGTCATCAATCAAAGATAGCAAAAGTAATAGGATCTACATCTGACTTTCATGCAATCATAAGCAAATACAAAAGAGGGTTTAGCCTTACATGTTATAAAGGAAGCAAAGAGATAAATCAATCACACAATACATAGACATATTGAATGATTAAAGATAAATAACCTTACTTGGATTGAAACATGGATTCAAGGTAGTATATTAGGATTTTGAGGCCCTAAAAATGACCTATGAAGCTGCTACAAGAGCTAGGGTCCGCCTCCCAAAAGTTACACAAAGTTACCCACTTAAAACCCTAAAATCGGTTTAGTATATATAGAGATATCGCTACGATGACGTCGCGTTATAATCCTGCCGCCGTCGCCACGTGGATGATTCTAGATCCTCATTAAGTCGGCCACGTCCTGACGCCGTCACCAAATCTCTAACGCCGTCACCAGATGGATCGCAACGACGTCGCTTTATGCTTGCGACGCCGTCTCCACACCCTGTAAGCAATATTTCTTAATGGTTCCGTTAAGGTATCAAAAGATCCGTTTCACCGCTTGTAAGTGCTTTTCGGTAGGCTTAGCCTGATACTGGGCACATAAGCAGACAGCATGGTTAAGGTCAGGTCTACTAGATGTAAGATACATTAAGGATCCAATCATGTCACGGTAAAGTGTAGCATCAACTGGTTTCCCCTGTAGATCTTCATCCAGTTTATTGTTTTCAATCATGGGTGTGTCGACAGAATTAGTAGAATGCAAACCATATTTTTTAACAATTTCAGAAGCATATTTAGATTGGTTTATAAAGATGCCTCTGGGACTTTGAGATATTTGTAATCCTAAAAAGAATGACATTTGCCCCATCATCGACATCTTGAACTTATTGGTCATCTGATTAGCAAACTCATCACACATGACAGTATTAGATGATGCAAATATTATATTGTCAACATAAATTTGTACCAGTAATATGTCATTTCCAGCATGCCATGTGAAGAGTGTTGGATCAACTACACCTTTGGAGAATTGTTGAGAGATGAGGAAGCTTGACAGCATATCATACCATGCACGTGGTGCTTGTTTTAGACCGTAAAGAGCCTTTTTGAGCTTGTACACATGCGATGGGTTATCCTGATCAACAAATCCTTCTGGTTGAGAAACATAGACCTCTTCTTTGAGCTCGCCATTCAAGAAAGCCTTTTTAACGTCCATTTGGTAGATTTTCATGTTCTTATGAGCGGCATTTGCTACAAAGATACGAATGGCCTCTATTCTAGCAACCGGTGCAAATGATTCCTCGAAATCGATACCCTCTTCTTGTCTGAATCCTTGAGCAACTAGTCGAGCCTTATTCTTTAGTACCCCACCAGATTCATCTGTTTTGACCTTATAAATCCATTTGAGTTTGATCAAGAACATGTTATCTAGACACGGCACCAATTCCCAAACTTCAAGTCTTTTAAATTTATGAATTTCTTCTTGCATTGCATCGATCCATGATGGTTCGGTCATTGCTTGTTTGAAGTTCTTGGGTTCTACTAAAGTAAGGAAGGCATCAAAATAACACCACATGGCATCAGTTTCAAGTTGCTTCCTTGTAGATACAGAGCGAGAAGGATCACCGATCACGTTTGCTATAGGATGATCCTTAGTCCATCTACCAAGGTGTTCGAATGGAGTGTGGAGTTGTCTCATATTAGATGATGATCCTTGAGAAGTTGAGTCTTCCTAAGGAGATTCATTAAGTGGATCATCATGAAATGTTGGTGTTTTTGGTGAGTCTTCAAAACCTTGAGAAATGATTGGAGAATGTTCTTGTTCATGTGATAAGGGAATACTTATTGATGGAGCATCCTTGTTGGGAATTATATTCCTAACTTAGTACCGTTAGTTATATAATTAGTACCGCTAGTAATAGTTAGTACTGACAGTACAAAATGTTAAGTACTGCTCAGATAGTTAGTACCGTTAGTATAAAATAGTTAGTACCGTTTAAGAGATATGCATGAGATATTATAGGAAAAGATATGCATTATCTTTTACGCGTTTTGTAAGCCAGGATTAGGGTTTTCCTTGATGTATAAAAGGAACTCTCACGGCATAGTTTGACATATGAGTTCATTGTCAATCTAATAGTTAGCAATCAATATAAAAAGCTTAGTTATCAATATTCATTGTTCTTCTTTGCATTATAAGTTAGATTCCGCATAACTTATAGTGTTCTTAATCATTGTTTCTCCTGTAGTTTGTGTGAATCTATTCATATTAACTACAACCCTTAACAAGGTAGTAAGATCCATATTCAAAGGGATCCACAAGTGGTATCAGAGCCTGAAGAGAAACTCTGAATAAGAAGAACCAGATTACATCTGTTTAGTAAACCCTTACTCTTTAAAAACTAATCATGTCTGGATCAGATGCTGATGCTCCACCTCCACCACCACCACCACCATCACAAACACCAACACAACAAACTCCTCACACTGTTTCAACAATCAAACTTCCTATTCTCAAGAAGGGAGAATATGATATATGGGCCATGAAAATGGAACATTATTTGGCCCATACAGACTATCCTATCTGGGAAGTTATTCAAAGAGGAAATGGTCCCGTGAGTGTCTCAACTGATACAAATGGTTTAATAAAGGTTCTACCTCCCAAGACTGCAGAAGAAACTTTAGCCAGAGAAAGAGAAGAAATCAAGGACCACTTTGCTTATGGCTTTACCCAAAGATCATCTGCTAAATTTCATAAAATGACTGATGCTAAAGAGATGTGGGAAGCTATCAAATCTAGATTTGGTGGAAATGATGAATCAAAGAAGATGCAGAAGTATATTCTAAAGCAGCAGTTTGAAGGCTTCCCTGTATCAAACTCAGAAGGGCTACATAAAATTTAAGCCAGGTTCAGAGTCTTCTGAGTCCAACTAGAATTCATGGTGCAAGCGTCTCAACGAAGATACAAATCAGAAATTCCTTAGGTCCTCTACCTTCTGCCTGTCCACAAGTTTCCTTAATCATAGGACCAAGCCAATAGTTGGACAGTCTCAGTTATTGAGATCTTTATAAAAATCTTAGGTCTTTGATCTGATGTTAAAGGCTCTACTGCATCATCCTCTAGCACATAGAATGTGGAATTCGTTTCAGAGAACACTAGCAGTACTAATGATGTTAGTACCGCTTATGGTGTTTCTAAATCTTTTGGTTATAACTCACAATATGAACATACTTCATCATACTCCTTACTTGTAAATCAATCTAGTTGTCCACAATTGGATCATGAGGATCTGGAACAGCTTGATGAGTTTAATTTAGAAGAAATAGACTTGAAATGGGCAGGTACCATATTTCTATGATGAATGAAAAAGTCTCTACAAAAAGACAGGTAAAAGCTACAATTTGATGCCAAGGAACCGGTTGGTTTTGACAAAACCAAAGTCGAATGCTATAGTTGTCATAAGACAGGGCATTTTGCTAAAGAATGCAAATCCAAAGGGAATCAAGATAGTAGGAGGAGAGATACTTAGAACACTGGAAATAAGGATAAAGAAAATGGGAGAAGATCTGGTAAACAGGAGGACTGGTATGTGCTTAATTACACATACCATTTTCCATTAAAAACGGACTTAAAAGACTAAAAACGTACCAAAAATACATCGTATTTGTATGTTTTGCATTTGTATTGTGCAGGAAACGGATATTCAAGAAAAGGAACAAAAAGAAAGCCAAAAGCAAACAAAACCGAGCACGGAATGAAAAGGACAAAGTCAGAAGTCATCCAAGTGAAGAAAATACAACTTGAGGGACTAAAACTGCCAAACCTCAAGTTATATTACAAGAAATAAAAGGGAAGGGTCAAAGTTGCAAACCGGGCAGAGATTACATTCAAGTTATATAACTTGAGGGGACAAAACTGCATACTTACCCATAAAGCCATCTTTCCCGCCCCATCAAAAACCCAGGTACAACTTGGATGTCTTCCCATACCACCCGCCTGCAAATTCACTCAACCACCCTACTATTTCCCCCCAGCTGTATAAAGGCCATGTTGGCAATCCCTCACCATTCCCAAAGTATTTTCGATGGCTGAGATTGATTCCAAAGAAGCTCAAAAGAAATTGAAGGCTGGGATTTGCTTTAGAATTACCTCACACAACAAGCACACTTGGTTTTTGCTCTCACAAAAGAAGCACAAGCTGCAAGTCCAAGAGATGAAGACTTCGGCTATAAATAGAGCTCTTTTGTAAACCTTTCCGGAGTTAGTTTTTAGTTTTTAAATCTTAAACATAACTTAGCATTTTATCAGTCACTTACAGCTTTTACTTTCAAGCTTTGTAACACTTTCAAGTTTTAATGCAAATTTTCTGAGATTTTTTAATCAATTACAAATTCCATGTGTTAAATTTCTGATTATATTGTTTGTGTTCAAAAAGCTTTCATACTGTTTTTTTATAAGCTGCAAAAATTAAGTAACTTAAAAAAGTTAAGTAGTCAAGAGAAAATCACACAAATCACTCTCAAATATACCTCAGCTTACTTTATGGATGATAAGCCAGTTCTGGATGGGCTTATGGACACTACTAGCTTGTTTTATGCAAGCTAGAGCTTGTAGATTCATTGTTTGACCCTGTTTTGAGCAAGGGTGATGTAAGTTTTCTTTTCTTGTTTTTTCTTATTGACTGTAGAACTGTTTATAGTGCTTATTTGTTACTTATGTTTACTTAGTTTAGCGCTTATCAGTATGTTTAGAGGAATAATAAGAAAGCAATATTATCAAACAAGGTTTTTCATTCATATGTTTTCCTATTACCCCAACTACTATAATTTAGGGTTACTAACTACTACATAGACATCTATAATATGTCTATTACTAATTAACTACTAACTATGGTGTACATACACATACCTTTACTCTTCGACTCTCATCAGTCGACTCTGCTATTTTTAAAACCTATGTCTATGATCTCTTTATATAGGGAGAGATCATGACTTACAAAGGAAGTAAATTAATATGATAAGGAAACTATTTAAATTAATTAAATACTTTCCTAATGTGATAAGGAAACTATTTAAACTAATTAAATATTTTCCTAATATGATAAGGAAACTATTTAAACTAATTAAATACTTTCCTAATCTTAATCTTGTAAACTTTGACCAAATCTTCATAATTCTCCACCAGCTTGTAGAATCCTGATCTGCTAGATTTAGTCCTTATGTTTCATTCTTTTATTTATTTTGTCTCATCAAATCTAGAATCCCAACAGTCTCTACATTCTGCCTGGTCTCAAGTTTCCTTAATCATGAGGACCAAGCCAAGAGTGAACAGTCTTAGTTTTGATGATCTGTATAATAATCTTAGAGTCTTTGAGTCTGATGTTAAAGGCTCTACTACATCATCCTCTAACACACAGAATGTGCCATTCGTTTCAGAGAACACTAGCAGTACTAATGATGTTAGTACCGCTTATGGTGTTTCTAACTCTTCTGGTCATAACTCATAATATGAACATACTTCATCATACTCCTTACTTACAAATCAATCCAGTTGTCCACAATTGGATCATGAGGATTTGGAACAACTTGATGAGTTTGATTTAGAAGAAATGGACTTGAAATGGCAGGTAGCCATGATCTCCATGAGAATGAAAATTTTCTACAAAAAGACAGGTAGAAAGCTACAATTTGATGCCAAGGAATCGGTTGGTTTTGACAAAACTAAAGTTGAGCGCTATAGTTGTCACAAGACAGGGCATTTTGCTAGAGAATGCCGATCCAATAGGAATCAAGATAGTAGGAGAAGAGATGCTTGGAATACTAGGAATAAGGAAAAAGACAATGGGAGAAGATCTGGTAAACACGAGGACTCTAAAGCTTTGGTGACTCTTAATGGAGAAGGTGTTGATTAGACCAGTCACTTAGAAGATGAATAAGAGAACTATGCTATCATGGCATGCAACAGTTCAGGTTCAGACACAGAGGTAACTTCTTGTTCCAAAGAATGTAAAGAGTCTTATGCTAAACTTAAAAAATTGTATGATGAACAGAGGGAACAACTTAAAGATGCCAGTATAGAAATACAGGCATATACTCAAGCTTTAAAGAAAGTTGAAGCACAATTAGTTGCTCATCAACAAAGTCAACTTTGGTATGAGGAAAAGATAAGGTTTATGAAGATTGACTTAGATGATAAAACTGATGTCCTTACATACCATAAGAAACTATTGGCAGAAGCTGAAAAAGAAAAAGAAGATTTAAAAGCTAAAGTAGAAAAATGGCACAACTCTTCTAAAAATATTAATATTTTGCTAAATAGTTAGATGAGTACTAGGGATAAGGCTGGGCTTGGGTATGGTGATCAATTGAATAAAGGTGTTTTAAGTTATGAAAATGAAGTTTTCCAAAGTGTGTTTGTTAGTAGGACAAGTGAAACAGAAAATAGTCTTATGAATGATAGATATGCAGAGGGGATGCATGATGTTCCCCCTCCAATGACAGTGATTTACATCCCTTCTGAACCTGATAAAGAAATAGATGACTCACAATTTACATATGGTCCAAAGCAATCTAAACCTAGTGAATTTGATGCTAGGAGCAGTGACTTTAATTCTTGTGAATCCAATTGTAGTGAAGAAACACATGAATCTATGCCTGAACCAGTTGTCAATGAACCCACAGTAGTAAGTCAACCTAAAGTTTGGAATGATGCTCCTATAATTGAGGAGTATGAATCAGATAGTGAAGATGAACATGTGTCTCTACCCTCAAAAGAACAGGAAACACCTAGTTTTGCTAATACTATTAAGCATATAAAAACTCCTAGGCAAACTGTTGAACAACAAAACACATGTAGTAAGAGTCCTAAACCTGAAAAAAGGATTGTAGTGCTTTAATATCTAAAACATCGGGTTTGGGATATGGGTTTACTACAAAAGCATATTTTGTATGTGGAAGTTTTAGTCATCTTATCAGAGATTGTGATTTTCATGAGAAAAGGATGGCTAAACAGGTTGAACTAAACAAACAGAAGGGTAAGGGTAATGTTCAAAGGGAGAATAAACCAGTTTGGAACAATGTGCAAAGAGTGAATCATAAGAACCAATTTGTTCCTACAGCAGTACTAACTAGAACTGGCAAAATTCCAGTTAGTACTGCTAGAGTTAGCGGTACTAACAATTTTAGTACTGCTAGACAAAATTTTAACAGTCAGGCAGTACTAACTAATGCTACCAGGAAAATTAGTACTGTTAAACCTTTTGTGAATAATGCTAGACCAAAAGCTGACTTTCATAAATCTGTTTCACCTTTTAGAAAGTCATTTAATAGAACAACATCACTGATAAGTGTAGATTACACATATCTATTTATACTTAAAAAAGGCCCAAATAAACCCAAAACGGATCAAAAATGGCAAAAATGTGCT
>BQNB010067186.1:0-34289 GCA_026074375.1 Tanacetum coccineum | reverse complement strand
TATTACACGGCCCCTAGGAGTTTACTAAGTGCATGTAAAATACATTAAAAGTGGATCAACCATATTAGGGGCAAAGTAGTATAAAGACTGTTACCCAATGGTATCCTTTCTACACAATCACGTTTCCCTAGACATATCAACATCAATTATAGACAGAAAGCGGGTTTTCTAAGACCTAACGTGCACATCCATCACAAGAAGCAACATCACTAAGATCTACATTCTAGGTTTCATATAATCATAAATAAACACAATAATAGGTTTAGCCAAGTATGTTAAAGATAAAGCAAGAACCATAGATTAAACAACACATAGACATATTGAATGATTAAGTAAACCTTACTTGATTAAAACATGAATTGGAAGAAGTACAATAGGGTTTTTAGGCCCTAAAATTGTCTCCTAAAGCTGCTAAACGAACTAGGGTTCATACCCTCTTTTTAATCTAAAGTTACACACTCAAAACGCTAAATTCGGGTTTGTATATATAGGAAAATCGACGCGACGGCATCACGTTTTAATCGTGACGTCGTCATAAGATGAATCTTCTAGATTTGCATTTGAGTCAGTGCGGGCTGACGCCGTCATGAAAGATGTGACGCCGTCACTTGATGAGTTGTGACGGCGTCGTGTATAGCTGGTGACGCCGTCTCCATGCTCTTTGAGCACAAATCTTCAAAAGTCTTGGTGTTGGTTCGTAATCTCATCTGTTTCTTCTATAAATGAGCCCAAGTCATGTGTAATTCATCAAAATGTCTTCCAAATCAAAAATACCTAAAAAGGAACGATTAAGTACCTATTTTGGGCATAAACACACGATTTTGGGTGTTAAACGACCCCGAAAAAGTGTATAAAATGACACATCATCACCGAACCACTATAAATCCTTGTGTTGTGGTTTGATCATTCTAACTCTTATCTCTTGTCTTTCACATTACTTATTTACTTATTTGTATTGTTCATATTGTGCACATATTGAGATCACATAAAGCCGAATCTAAATTTTATAAACAAACAATACATTAATTTAAAAAGCGGTAAACTATTCAACCCCCCTTCTAGTTTTCCACAATTGGTATCAGGAGCCACGTCAAACAAGATGTTTAAAATAAATGGTATTTTAAAACTTGAATCGATCTATGGAATCAGAAAAATATTTAGAAGGGCAATCTATACAAAGACTACCACTATTCTAAAGTGATGGATTTATTTATTGGAAAAATAGATTTGAAACTTATGTGAAATCAAAAGATCCAGATCTTTGGCATGTTATTACCTATGATGATTTTCCTCCTATTCAAAATAATCCCAAAACTAAAAAAGATAAAATTGTACCGTTTGATAAACAAAACGATAATCTTAAAAAGAAACTTGATAAAAATAATGAAGCCAAAATGGTGATTTATAATGCTTTGCCACGTATAGAATACGAATGAATTTTTACTTGTAAAACCGCAAATTTTTTTTGGGATACTTTATTAATCACTCAACAAGGTAATAGTCAAATCAAATATAATAAAATAGATCTTCTTGTTCAACAATATGAACAATTTACGATTCCGGAAGAGGAATCGATAGATAATGCTTTTGCTAGATTTAACACTATTATTACTAGTCTAAAAGCACTTGATGAAGGTTTTTCTAGCAAGAATTATGTTAGTAAATTTCTTAAGGCACTTCATCCTAAATGGCGCGCAAAGGTTACGGCTATTGAAGAGTCTAAAGACTTGACATCATTATCACTTGACGAGCTTATTGGAAACTTGAAAGTTTATGAAGTAATAATAAATAAAGATTCTGAAATGGTCAAAGGCAAAAGAGAACAAAATAGATCTCTTGCTTTGAAGGCCAAAAAGGAATCTAGTGATGAAGATAGTTCGACTTCTGATAGTGAAGATGAAGAATACGCCATGGCCGTGAGAGACTTCAAGATATTTTTCCAAAGACGAGGAAGATTCATAAGACAACCACATGATGAAAGAAAGTCTTCTCAAAGAAATAAAGACGACAAAAATGGCAAAGGCAAAAGAAAATGTTTTAAATGTAGAGATCCAAATCATCTCATCAGAGAGTGTCCAAAACTATCAAGAAACTACAATCAAAGAGCCTTCGTTGGAGGATCATGGAGTGATAGCAACAAAGATGAAGAAGAAAGGACAAAGGACGAAAAATGTCATGGCTAAAACATCTAATGAGGTACTTTCCGAAACCGAATTCTTTAGTGATGATCATTCATCGTTAGATGAAAAAGAGTTAAATAGTAAATATAATCGACTATGCAAAGTAGGTCTAAAAGTCATGGCTAAAAATAAATTACTAAAACGAATTAAAAATCAATTAGAAAATGAAGTACTTGAACTAAAAAATAAACTATCTAAATTAGAAAAAGGTAAAGAGGTCAATGAAGAACGTAAAATATGTCAAGACCTTAGGTTTAAAAATGAAAAGCTTAAGGAAGAAATTTCTAAGCTTAATCAATTTAATAATAGTAGTCAATCGCTTAATAAAATGTTAAGTCTTCAAAAACCTTTTAGAGATAAAATCCGGTTTAGGATTTTATTTTAACCAAAAGGATCAAACCTAGTGAGTTCCTAACATTAAACTTTGTAAAGTCCACATGAGGTTGAGTCTAAAGAAAAAGTAGTAGAATTAATTCAAGCGCAAGACCATAATTTATGCTCATAAAAACATGTATAAAATTACCCATTGCAAGCGAGACGAAGTAATAATTTTTCTATAAAACTTCTCTTTAAAACCTGGAGTTGGATTTACTAAACCTAAAATGAGATCCAAAACTCCTCCTCCAAAAAGAACTAATAATCCTCAACCTCGGTTAAAAACACCACAACCTAGAAGAGATCAAGGTATACAAAATTGCCCTAATAATAATCATTCAATGTGGAATTATTCACAACAACCAAACTTCTCTCTGTGGGAAATATGTCCACCCTATATGTATCCAAATCAAATGCAACATATGCAAAACATGTTCGAGATTAACAATTTTAGACCCATGAGACATTGGGGACCAAGTGGTTGAGTCGTTACAACATTTTAGTGTAATTGTTCATCAACATTTCTTAGAATCCGACGAGTGAATACATCCTTAACATCTTATGACGGGTTTACCAAAAGATTTCATCTCCAAAGCTTGCTCACTTAAAGATGTTAAAACACATCATAGGCAAAGGTACGCTTTCTTTCCTAACTACTTAGGATATAGATTATGTGCAAAGTGTTAAATGACCATGTGATATTATGCTACAAATAATATTTGGTAAACTAAAAGATTATAGTTAATAGAGTAAAGTTAAGCTTGTGGAAATAGTGTAGTCACTAGAAATTCCATTTGTTGGTTTTCTAAAATTAAGAGAGATTGTTCATTATGAACTCTTCTCTCACGTAGTTGAATTAGGACTCTCTACGTACCACTAGAAAATGAAAATCTTCTATGTCCACTTGTAGCGAACTCACGTAGATGAAGAAAAGTGAGTTAGTGGGTAATAATTAACATAGAAGTAGGATTAGTTTTACATCTTACGTCAGAAAGGCATGACATCAAAACACTATGGATGAAACAAACTCCCTTCGACTACGACGTCTGCCTCGACTACACGTCTACAATCATCTACGTTTATCAGAACCGTCTTATCGAGTTTTGACTCCGTTCCATTATTATATCGTCACGTATTAATCATCTCTCAAACACTCCAAATCGTGACAATTAATTATTTCATCCAAAGTAATTAATTCATTCAATTAGCAAGAAGTTGATTGAAAACGTCACTAAATCCTCGTTAAATCTTCTCTCGGCTTGACAACTTGATTATCTCATCCGAAGTAATCAAAGTATTTTTAATTAACGAAAGGATAATTAAAATGTCAATTAAATTTCGTCAATCATCTCTAAACCACCTCTCGATCCAAAAATCTTGACAACTTAATTATTTCATTGGAAATTATTTAAGTTTACTTAACTTAACGAAAATTTAACTAAAAAGTGTCAGGTATTTTTCTCTCGTCTTCACCGTCATTCTTTCGAAAACTAGATTATCTAAAATAATATTCCTAATAGCTCCTGACGTATTTTGATAATTGTATATTTACAAAACTAGTCAAAATCGAAAAACAAATTTTTGTTGTTGTCAGATAGGCGGCCCCTTAATTTTTAGGGGACCAACCTTGTTAAAAGGGGCGGACCCCTTATCTTTAAGGGGACCGGCCACTTAAATTCGCCAAACAGTCCTTCCCTCTGCAAAACTCATTCCCAAACACCCCATTCCAACTCCTCCCTTCTTTCTGCTACTGTGTGATGAAAACACCATCACCAAAAATACAAAATCCAATCCCTAAACTCAAAATCAATCAAAATTCATAAGGGCCCATCACCAATAACTCAATTAACAACACCTATTGTAAGATTCACTATACTTTTCTCTTTCAATTTCATTCAATTTTGTTCTTAATCAAAGTTGGGTATTTTTCAATTTTTGTGTCTTTTATATTTTCATGATTTGGTCTAGGAAATTCATAACTATAATGATTCCCGTAGTAATAGGAATTCAAAATTTCCATTAGGATTGAATCAATTTTTTTAGTCGAAAATTTCATAAGAACATATATACATTTTCTTTTTTTTTCTCAAAACAAAAAGTTATACATTGTTGATTCACGCCAAAAACACATTAAAATGATCATACATTGATTATCAAAGCATACATAACTCAATATATATTTTTTGAATCAATAGGTAACATTTTATAAAAATAAAGGGGTGTTTGGTTCATCTTTTAGGATTATAGTCTAAAATTTAAAATGACCATCACTATATTTTTGTCTCTTGTATAAACACATAACTAACTTGTATAAGTCATCAAGATATATAGATCATATATATATATATATTGATACATTTGATAAAAACTATAAAATAAAGGGGCGTTTGGTTTAATATTTTAAAAGATGGTCTTGAGTCAAAACAAACACCAATTCATTTTCATCAAGTCATATGTAATGAACTCACTTTAGTCGGGAAAATATACAACTTAATGTATATTTTTTGGCAATCTTAGTCAAGTCTTGTGTGGATAAAGGAGCGTTTGGATCATTTCCTAGAAATTTAATCTAAGATGGAAATAATCTACACCCTATTTATTAAATCACAATACTTGACAAGATTACACTAGATGTCGAAATATATTATAACAACCCATAATTTTCATCTATGTAATTATCCATCTATTAAATTAGATGCAATTGTCATCAATGTAATATCTACTTATTAAATTAAGTACAACCATTTTCACGGGAATATTTTTGCTTTATTCCACCTATTATGCAACGTAACTTGCATAACCTAAGTAAACGAGCTCACGCAACCTACCTATGCCAATTTCATCAACGTTTATAGCCAGTAAACGTTATAATATGTCAAGCAATATGTTTTAAACTCTATTTTATCATACGTTATCTATTTAACGTACTTTTCAAAACGTTATTACAAAACGGATTTCAAACGTTAACGTTTATATCAAAACCCTAATTATATGAAATGTTTACATATAAAGTGAATGTTCAAGCTTGCAAGGCATGTGTACAAGTATACAATGCATAACTTTTGAATATTAATTCCCTCTAAAACCAATGTACAACTCCCTAAAGCTCAAAGTACAATTCGACTATGCATAAATTCAAATAAGCTCATTTTCCCTCCATTTTGCTTCTAGATTTCGTACAACCTTTTCAACACAAGTTACAAACACTTATAGCACAACATTTAAACATTTTCCTCCCTAATCCTAAAACCCTAGCTCGTCCAAAATCATAAATCCTAACCCGAAAACCCTAATGACCCGAAACACCCTAACTAGTTCTAAACTAAGCTTAAACCAAGCAACCAACCTTCCACCACCATGATGCACCTACTTGCTAGCCACCTTCAGCACCTTGTCACCACCCTAGCACCCAAGCACCTCCATGAATCACCTACTAGTCACCTTGAGCTCCAAGAAAACCACCTAGCCACCTCCTTTGATTTTCGAACCATCACCACCTCCATACACCTCTCAACACCTCATCCTAGCCTTCCTTGGTCACCACTCTACTATTACTTGGTCCCTACTCCACTCACCTTGGTCTCTACTCTAAGAAAACTTGGCCTCCAAGTCCTTTCGAGCCCTATATAAGCCGAAAGAAGTCTATGATTCCTATCTTAAAGTGTTTGGACCCATTTCATCGATTTTGACACATTCAAGCTTTTGTAGGTCTTCACATTGATCTATAAACTCTTGTATGGTTTTAGTATTTATTACATCAGCTCCTATACTTCTTATGATTCATGAAAATCAGCCCTTAAACCCTAAAGCTTACTCATTTGGTTTTCCTAAACCAAACGCACTCTTAAAAAACCCTTTAAAAAGCTTATTTTCGAGGATCTATAAAGCTATAAGCCATTAAGGCTGGTTTGAATAAGCTATTTCAATAAAGCTCATTTATCATTTCTAGAAGTTGAAACTAATCTTAAAGCCTTTTAACCCACGGGTTAACCATTTTAAACCAAATGAACCCATTTTGGATTTTTAAGCTCACAAGCTCTTTTCATAAGCTATAAGCTCATAAAAGTTACTTATTTAGCTTTTGTTATAAGCTATACCTGAATATTTGATTTTAAATATCAAAAATATCATTATTATGGTTTTTGGACTTATTTTGCAAATGTTTTCATTGCAAAGGGGTATTATTGTAAATCTTGAAAACATCATACACTAGTGGGGCTGAAAAATGTAATTTCCTAAAAGTTATAACTCTCATGAGGTTGTTTTGTCATACTTGATAACGTTTAAGGTTTAAATGTTTTAAAATATAATTAAAGGGTTAATTTTGTATATATATATATATATATCAAGGGTATATATTGTCATTTTCATATTCTCAAGGGTATAAAATGTAATATTTTTATTATTATATTATTAAAATATTTTTAAATATTTATGAGTCGATTTTATTAAAACCGGCACTTTTGTCGTTTTCATTCGTCGTATCGAAACACTATAAATTCATTTATGTTAATATATTTAACAGAATTTATCATCCGCTAGCTTCTGAAGAAACTTAAAAAGACAAAACTTATCATTTACTCTATAACGTATACGTTACTAGGAGTTTCATGTGGAGGGGTTTCATTTTGAGTAGACGTTTTGACAGATGCTGGATTCGATTTAATGTGTCCTTGCTCCTCAAACGGTTTATTTTGAACTCTGGGATTTTTATGATAGCCCGATCAGTGATACAGTATTATTTTCACAGTTATCAACCAAAACCGTTAAACTTATGTGAAATTAAGGGGGGTTTGTAATATCAACAATCAAACTTAAAGACTGGACATATTACCCACAGTTTGTGTGACGAGGCATATTTACTCTCTTTGAATTAGATTTCAAATCAATTCAACTACCTGATAAGGTGAGTTCTCATTGTCCACCTCGATATGTTCTTCATAAATCCTGTAGGGAGATACATGCTATAAACCATGAATATAAGTGTTTTACAACTGTTTGCTATCCTGATATATTATTGCCTAAGTTTGCCTTCACTGCCAATATTTCTTAATCATGAACGTTAGTCACTGGAGTGAAACGTGATATTGTGATAGATCTATTGGGGGTGACGACTCCCGTTGGTGTACCCATACATGGGGTAACCAAACGCACTATATTTGAGAACAAAGGATAACTTTGGTAAGTTACCTTTCCTTAAGGACAGTTGTTCCTTCAAGTCGTTAAATTGACTTCGGATGTTAATGTTTGGTTGCATGAGCTTAGGGAAATAATACTGTTTTTCCTGATAATTGTATGTGTTGCAATTATTACCACTTATGATGACTTGTATTTGATTTATTACATTTAATCTGTGGAAATTTCAACTCAACCGTTGTGTTGACCCTTTTAGCATGTTTATCTCAGGTAATTAAGCAACTATGGCACGGAGTGGCATTGAACTTAAGGACGTCCAAACCTGTTATCATTTAACTTTATGTTTTGAAATGTATTTGGGACCTCTTTTCTAAAAACTCTAATGAATAATGAATGATAACTTATCTTTCAAAAAAGTCTCTTTTTTGGTGGATTTTCTAATATTGTGGACTTTGATTCATGAGATGTAATCCCAGATTAGCTTCCGCTGCTATATGTCAAATATGGGGGTGATATATGAGAAATCACATATCTTTATTATACTAAAAATGGCCCTTAAATGATCAAAATGTGCAAAAATATGCTTGTATTTGTGTATTTTATTGTTTGTGAATGTGTAGGTATGGGTATTGCAAAAATCACAAGAAAATGGTCAAAACAGGGCAAACATGAACACAAGAATAGAAGGAGTGCACAAGAGCCGGGAATTTGATAGCAAAAAGATCAAAAGTCAACCCTTGGTCAGCAATGGTCAACTCACAAAGAAAAAAGGCCAAAACCCCCTCAATAATACCCAAAATACCCTTAATTTTAAATAACTTTCACCAAAAGTCCTTAAAACCCTAACACCGTTAGTCTTCATATTATAAAGGCAGACGGTCGTTAACCCTTTATAAACAAAACCCTTAAATCCCTTTAACAATCTCGAGCCCAAATAAATCACCATGCCCAATCCTTTATTATATAACCTGGGCCAGGTCAAAACCTTCACTGGGTCAAACATGTTATACAAAAAAGCACGGGGAAAAGCGGTTTTTACTATTCATCATCTCTCTTGTTTTACCCTGCATAAAAAACAAAGGGTAAATCCCAATTGACTATGTAGCTAAAAGATTCAAGTACTAAGCATTGTGTTGGCAGAGCAAAACGTCATCAAATGCTCTCATTGGTTAGAATTAACAAGGGGAATGACACGTTGGATGATAACTAACACACAAAGAGCAGGATTTTACACTAAATCCTTTGTTTTAAAGAAGTCAAACTCCTAAACTTATAGGATTGCCGACGATGGCAATACCGATAGTGCTCTCACATTATCCAACGGATGAAGATAGGATCCAATGATTTGGAAAATAATTGAAGGGTGAAGATCAAGGATATATAATGGAGCATTGTAATGGGGCCTAGGAAGTTGCCTTTCTGGCTATAAATACGGGACCATTTCAACATCACGAGGATATCTAGCTTAATTTAGGAGTAGTTTTTTTATTAGCTTTTAACTTGTAATTTTCTTTCAAGTAATGTTTTAGCTTATTGTAATTTCAATTTCACCTTTGTAATCAACTCTTTTATTAATAAAAGTAAAGTTTTCTCATTGTATTCTTCGTATTTTAATAAGATCACTTTTTGTCTGATAAGCCTTTAAGGTTTCATAAGCTCTAATACTTTTTCATAAGCTCAAGGCTAATCATAAGCTATTAATTTACTCAACTAAGCTTTCAAAAGCTTAGTTGAGCTTATCAGTACTATATCCTCTCCAAAATTTACCTCAACTTTAATAGATTGGGAAGCCAAATAAGGGATGCCCGCTTCAGGACTCTACCAGCTTATCCTAGGATAAGCTGGAGCTTGTTGATGGCTTATTTGAGCATTTGATTAAGCCTTGTTTAGAGCAAAGGTTATTGTAAGTTCCCTTGTAATTTTTCATAGCTTTATATTACATTCTAGCTTAATCTGCTTATTAATTGCTTATATTTGCTTATTGCTATTTCAATTAGCTTATCTCTGCTTATATTTGTTGTTTAATGCTTAATATGTTCATAAGTTAGCTTAGATCTTAGTTCACTTGTTATGTATAAAAACTATAAAAAAATTCAAAAATAGTAGCATAGTATCTTAGCTTATTGTTTTGTTATTTGTTTGCTTAATCATGTTCATTAGGTTGGTTATAAGCTGTCTAGTATCTGGTCATTAAGGTTTGTGCTTTAAATCTCAAAACTATAAGCTGAAAATGGATTTTTGCATTTTAAAGAGGTGTTTGCTTGTAGTACAACTGAGGAAGGTAGTACTGCTAAGAGCCTTTTCTCTTTTAAATTGATTTATAACCTTATTTTAAGGCTTATAGTTAGAGGATTTAGGGTAAAATTAAGTTTAATCTAGTCTTTATCAAGTTTACTAGTTGTTGATTTGAATCTGTTATAAATAATTTAGTTTAGAATGCATGTTAAGCTTAAATCTGTTCTAAGTGTTTATATTGCTTCATTTGCTCTTAGTTAAGTATACTTTAGGTGTTAGAATAGAGATTTGTAACCTGCATTTGTTAGTATTAAGAGTTGGTAATTTATTGTGCAAAGTGCATCAGTAGCAAAAAAGAGTAAGTAGCCTTTTTAAATCTCAATTTTCAGATGGTTAATGTAGTTATTAGGTCATAATTTTCAAGTTTCAAGTAGATTTTAGGTCATTGGCAATCTGCTTTAGCTTATTTTGTGCTTAAAAGATCTTTTACTTATCTGTTTTTAGCTTAAAAATTAGCCGTTTGTCTTTTCAAAACCATAAGTTCACTAAGTATGTACTGAGTTAATAAGCAGTTTTCATTTAGACTTTTCATTGTTCATTTAAATTTCAAAATGTTTTTCAATTATTGTTTTAAGTAGAATTTTATGTACTCTTTTTAGTGTAATAAGCCAAAAGTCCATAAGGATCTTATAGCTTATTGAAAAATAAGCTTAAAATAGCGTTAGCCTGTTTTAGTTATAGTTCTTACCAAGTGCTTAATTGATGATTACTAGCTTCTAGCCATAGCTTTTGTCATTTTTATTTTAAACTAAGCTTATTATGATTAGAATTATTAGTTTTTCGCTTTAGAAAGTGATTTTGCCTTATTTTAGCTTTTTATAGAAAATTCAAATATCATCAAAAACAGCTTAAGTAGTCTTGTAATTTAGCCCTTTTCTCTGATTATTGTATTCGAATGTCTAATCTCTGCTTGTTTTTATAGTAGTTTTTTGGTATTGGTTTTAAGTAGGTTGTAGGGGTTATTGTCCATATATGTTCTGTTTGAGTGCTTAAAATATAAGCACTTAAAGTGCCTGTTATTTGTTTAGGTATGCAGTTTCATTCATAAGTGACTATTTAAATAGCTTATTAAATTGCATAATCTGTTTTAGCTTATTTAAGTGCTTATTTGTTATTAAAATATGCTTAATATTGTTTATTTTGCTTGTTAGATATCTGGTCTTAAGGGTTTGTTTATAAAATTTTAAGTTTTCAAGTAGAAAAGGCATTTTAAGTATGTAAAAGGGTGTTTGGTTTAACTGTTTTCATGAGTTAAAATGGGTCCAAATTGCATTTTGACACCTGAGTCAGTTTAGTTTAGCTTAAATTAGTATAAAAATTTATAAAAAAGTTGCTTATTTTTAAGCCTTTTAAAAAGTTATAAAAAATGGCAAAAACAAAAACGTTTGGTGAGCAGGACTCGAACCCGGGACCTCACCCCTACTCACCAAACGTTTTATACACAACACACACTACCACTCGCCCTTGGGTCTTTTTCGGTTTAATCTTGCAAAATTAAATACTTATACACGTTTTGGCTCTTTTGGCTTATAAGCCGTTTTTAGCTTATTTCACAGCTTATTTGATAAGCTGTTTTTCCCAGCTTATTTTTATTAGATTCTTCATTGTTCAAGCTACTTTTGCTAATTTTTTTAGATTTTTATTAAATAGTTTAGTATTTTTAAACATTTAATTTCATTAAAATCGTTTTTAATTCATAAAAAATTATAAAAAAGTCAAAAAAATATAATTCTTTTTTAGAAAATTTTCTTTTAACATTTAGGACTTAGGAAAATTAGATTTGCTTTCGTAGGGTTAAAATTGCAAAATTTGATTTTTTAAAGAACGGGATTGAATCCCGTTCACGTTTTTAGTGTTTTTAAGCCCTAATCTCTTCCGTTTTTGGTCTAGTTTTCTTTGTTCTAGCATTTTAGTCAATTAAGACTTATAAAAACCAAAAAGATCATTTTAGGACTTAATTTTGATAATTTAGGGTTTTTAGGTCCCGTTTAGGATTCCCGTTTTGCGTTTTTAGTTAAAATTGTCTTACCTTAATTGTTTTTAAGTTTTTGCCTTAATTTTCCCGTAGTTTTAGACAACCAATCATAATCTTGTTCCATTCAAGCATCGATTCTCAAAATGCCTCTCAACTTTTAATTGCATTCCTCGTTGGGGATAACGACCCAGGAATCATACTTCCGGTTTACTACATTAAGAGATTTTGATTCTTATCCTTGTTATATATTTATATATTTATTATATTTATTATTTATTAAGGGTTGAATCCAAATCTTGTCAACTTTATAAGACAAATTAAGAACCCTATTTGGTTGTGGTAAAACAAATTTAATATAGTCTATAGTTAAAAATCCCAGAGAATTCCTTTCCAAAATAATTCTCAACCCCATAGAGAAATATAATGGTAAAAATCTCACCAATAGAAAAACACAATTCGTATATTTTTATCGGGAAAGTATTTTTTCTCGGGTCGTTTGTCCCAAACGTAAAGCGTGAATTGAGGATTTAGGGAAATATATTCGGATTCGAGCTAAGAATGATTAAAGGGATTTTTGATTTTGTTGTTTTAAATACAAATTAATAAACATGAATTGAAAAAAACAATTAACTAGGCACAAAATTTAAAATGCCACAAAACGTATTAAACGCGGGCTAGAAAACTGAAATTTAAAATTAAAACAACGACTTTTAACAACATTTATACTAAATTAATTATACAATTTTAAAATGCTAAATTTTAGGGGAAAAGAATTGGATTTTTTTTTGTATTTTTTGAATTTTTTATGAATTTCTAAGATTTAATGAATTATAAAATAACTTTTTCTAAAAATTAATACTAAAATTTTTCTTTTATTTTTCAAAAATACTAGATTTAAAATGAAAATTAATGCAAAAAGAATCAAAATTTTTCAACTATTTTTCTATTTTTTATGAATTTTATAAGAAAAAGTAAATCTATTTAATCTATTTTAATTCCTAGAAAATACAATTTTAATTGGAAAAATATGAAAAAAATGATTTTTAGAAACTACAAAGGTGCAGAAAGTTATAAAAAATAAAAGCCCTAATTTCTACTAACTAATTGTACTCTAATTTGATCAATTAAAAGATAAACCCTAATTTATTAAAACTAAAATTTAAAAATATTAATCTTTTTATTATACTAAGAAAGACAGGGTAGGAATTGACAGAGAGGAAACTAAAGGGTAGGCGGGCGAATATTTGAAAAGTTACACTATAGAGAAAACGGGTACCCTTGTAGTTTAAGAAAAGTACTAAACAGACCCTGCACTTGTGCTTATTTTTGGCTTATTAAATTTTGAGAATTAGCAAAAACTTAAAACTACAAAGTTGCTTATCAGCTTAATGCTAACAACTTTAATAAAAGCTCTTTGGACTTTTACCCAAAGAATAAGCTGAAAAATAAGCTAGAAGATTGCTGTCACAGAAAGTAGCTAGTTAACCATATTTTTTGATTTTTGCTTATTGTGAGCTTATTACTTGAAGAAAATTAAAACTAAAAGATGCTTGATGAAGCTTAAGATGTATATTAAAGGATTTTAAACTATTATTAACCTGTGTTAAACAAATTTAGAAAGATAATGAAGCTGAAAAATGCAAAGTTTCATGAAACAGTTTGAGAGCTTTTTCAACTAAGCTTAACAAGCTTAATTTTGAACTTTAAGTGCTGATATTTTGAAAATAAGCTAACCTAGCTATCTATAATCAACCTAGCTAAAAGGATTTGTAAAAACTCTAAAATGAAATGAGACATTTCAAAGTGAAAAAGTGGCAAAGATTATGCTTAAATGAAGTGTGCACTTGCTGGTGCAATGTGTCTTGCTGGTGGCATTTGGCAAATAATTCCAAATTTAACGCTGTTTAGACTAAGTGATTATAAATGCTTACAGAGAATGTATATTACTCAGTGAAGTCCTAATGGCTTATAAGTTTCTAAAATCTACAAACTACTTAAACTAAAAATAAATGCCCTGGTGCAAAGAGATAGAATTTAAACTCTTTACTTTTGGTTTTAAATAAACCATAAACTCTTAAAACTTGTTCTTACTTAGTTATGTAACCATACTCAAATAACAATAGAATTTGACAGGAATGTATTGACTTTAAGAGTCAAACCATGCTTAAACCAAACACTGCCTTAAACTAAAACTGTCACACTAATTTGAACTTAAAAACTCTTTTCAAGCTTAAATTCCTCAAACTTTTTATCTGCTTCTACTATTATTAAACTAATGAAGCTATTTGAACTGAAAAATTAGTAGCTTATTAAGCAAAATAAGCTACTTACTCTATGAATAATTTTACTACTACTTATGACAGAAAAAGTGACAATGACATTTTACTAGTTTTAAGGCTAAAATAGACTGAAAACAATACAAATTTAAGCTAAGTAAACCTAATGAACAGGATTTAAATGAGGACTTAAAGGAAATAAGCAAGTTGAAATAAGCTAGAATTGGCTTAAATGAAAATAAGAGAAGGTGACCTGAAAATTGAAGAGTCTTCTTCACCTAGACATCCAAGTGAAGAGTCTAGGTGATCCTAATGGCTTCCTCAAGCCTCTAACTCTTAGGAATCACAATAAGCTGAAATTTGAGCTTATTAGCCCTTTGCTTCCCAAAATGAACTCAAACGTATTCAAGTGATCATGATCTTAATGTGAATAGGTAAAAATGAGTAGATTAAAGCTTAATGAACAAAATTAAACTAATATTGAGCTTATGAGGATCAATAAGCTCACTTAGCTTATTTAGAGCTTATTGATCAAAAACGATTTGAAATTTAAATCAAAGAACACAAAACTTTAAAAGTAGATTGTATTAATAGGTTGATTAATACAAGTGTGTAAGGAAATGATTACAGAGCTGAAAACTTAAATGCTTTAAAGTAAGAGCTTTATTGCTTTAAAAACGGGGAAAATTACAAAGTAATGTTTAAAACAGAAAATTAACTACAGAAAAATGAAGTCTAAGAGTGCTATTTATAGAAGAGAGGTGAAGAGAGGGAAGGAATTCTAGAATGCTCCATCAAATCACAGCCCTTGATCTTTAAAAGTCGAATTAGAGCCGTTTGATCAATTGAGTGAGGTGTTCTAACCAATGAGTTGCTGCCACGTGTTTTATTGTGATTGGGGAGAAGTGTATGAATGAATTGAGGGCTTAAAAAGGAGCGGGGTTGGGGAAAAATCGAAATGGGTTTGTGTAGGCTTTTGGCGGGAAAATCAGTTAAAGCTGTTATGTTGTTGCGAATAAGCCGGGGTGAATTGTTTGAAAGTTTGGGCAATTGGCAGAATTGGTCCTTGTACCTTGTCCGCCCAATCTTAGTGTTAAAGGAGGTTTGGAAATGGCAAGTTTAGCCCTTGTTGTTGTTTTCTTCTATTTCTTCTTTATAAAACAACTTTCTCTTTTGGCAACTTTAGTCCTTGATCTTTAAATCTTTACATAAGCTCTTTAAACTTTGGAGATTTGACAATAATGGCCCTTTGACTTTCTTTATTTCTTCCTTTGACTGAGTTTGACTGTGTCGGGCTGATCCGGCTGTGATTTCTGGCTGATTTCTTTGTCTTGCTCTTGACTCTTTGTCTTTTTCCCGTTTCTTGTCGGTTTTTGATCGTTTTTGCTTCTTTTTGTCTTTTCAATCCTTACCTGCACAATTGGACACAAAAGCACACATTTTCTATTCTTTTGGCATTTAATTGGCTTTTATTAGGCAAAATCCCGGGTAAATTAGTATACAATTAAGCAAATATCAAAATTAAATCAAAAGGTTAAAACTATTAGATGTGACAATGGTACAGAAATCAAGAACATTGACATTATTAAATTCTATGGGTAAAAAGGGATCAAGAGGGAATACAGTAATGCTAAAACTCCTCAACAAAATGGAGTTGCTGAAGTAGGCTAAGAACAGGACTAATTGAGGTCTGCTAGACGTCTGCTATAGAACAATGCTAGCAAATTCATTTCTTTCCTAAACACTTTTTAGGCTGAAGCATGTTGTCTGCTTGCTATGTCCTTAATAGGGTGTTAGTGACCAAGCCTCAAAACAAGACACCTATGAACTTATAACTGGTATAAAAATACCAATCATAAGTATATAAGACCTTTTGGGTGCCATGTGACCATCTTGAATACCATTGACCATCTGTGGCAGGTTTTGAAGAAAAAGTCTGAATGAAGGGTTTTCGTTGGGTATTCTTAAATAGAAAGGCTTTTAGGGTATACAATTTAGAAACCAAGAGGGTTAAAGAAAACCTGCATATAAACTTTTTAGAAAATAAACCTAATGTTGCAGGAAAAAGGACCTAATTGGCTGTTTGATCTTGAATATTTTAACTGATTCCATGAAACTATCAGCCTGTTACTGCAGATAATAAAGCCTAATATAAATACAGGTCAAAGAAGCTAACCCATAGTGCAGGTACACAGATAATACTGATGAGGAAACCCGGAATGGATAGCTAAACCTGTCAAGAATACTTTGTACTGCAATTATGGTCTTCTTATTCTTCAACAGTCAAGAGCTCAGAAGCATACGAATGGAGATGAAAAGCCTAATAGGGATACTGATCCAAAGACAAATGAGGAGCCAAACAGTTCAGGTTAGATCAAGCCTTTTTGGAAGGAGCTTGAAAGGGCTTAAAAGATTGGAGAAAGGAGGCTCTATGATAGTACTGGAGCTTTAGAAAGGAGTTTGCTCAAAGTACTGAGGATTTGCTTCTTCAAGCAAGGAGTTGCTAGAGCTTCTAGTTACTAAACACATTTTTAATTACTTTAGCACACCAATTAGTTTACTACCAAGTTCCTTCAAGTGTTTTTAGTATGGTGGACCTGATTCTAACCAACAATGACAAGGATGATTCTCAAATACCTGCTCTTGAGTTCATTTATACATCCAAGTGATGGGTTTTTTACCAATGCATCCTATGACTTGATGAGGGTGCAGTGGTTGGACTTCACAAATTTAGATACCATGTGAATGCTAGTCCTATTCCCACATCAAGGATACACTTACATTCATCCTACAAACATCAATTTCTTGGAGATCCAACCATTAAACGTTTAGACATGAAGCAAAGTGAACAAATGTTTTGTGCTCATGCTTTTGTTAGTATAAGGCAAAAGAGTGAAGATATAATCAACAAGGATTTCCAAATCTGTGTTTTCGGGCTTTCGTTCTTAGATTGAACCCAAGAAAATATCTCAAGCTCTTGAAGATGAAAGTTGGGTTGATGCTATGCAAGAAGAGCTGCTTGCATTCAAGATTCAGAGGAAAGTTGTTTCTGGCTGACTTGCCTTTAGGAAAGAGGGCATTAGGGGACAAAATAGGTTTTCCATCGTAACAAGAAGGATTGAAAAGTGGGTTGTCGTTAAATTAAGGCAAGGTTGGTTACCATGGGATTTATACAAGAGGATGGATAGACTTGTTGAGGTTTTTGCTCCTGTGGCTTGGATTGATAGCCATCGGGATCCATTTTTTGGCCTTTGCTTTTTTACTTTGGGTTCTTAGTTTATCATATGGATGTGAAGAGTACACTTCCTTTAATGGCACAAAATTGATGAGGAAGTGTATGTGTCTCAACCTCCAGGTTTTGTAGATCCTAAGTTCCCTAAGAATGTCTACAAAGTTGTAAAAGCTCTGTATGGTTTACACCAAGCTCCCAGAGCCTGATATGCTACTTTATATACTTTCTTGTTAAAGAGTGGATACAAAAGAGGAACCATTAACAAGACTCTTTTCATCAAGAAGGACAAGAATGATATCATGCTAGTGTAGGTTTATGTAGATGATATTATTTTTGGTTTTACAAAGAAGTCTTGGTGTGATGAATTTGAGGCATTAATGAAGAGCAGATTCCAGATGAGTTCTATGGGAGAACTCACCTTCTTTCTAGGATTACAGGTTCAACAAAAAGAAGATGGTATTTTCATAAGTCAGGATAAGTATGTTACAGAGATCTTGAAGAAGTTTGATTTTGATAGTGTGAAGACTGCCAACACTCCAATTGAGACCCAGAAGCCCTTGGTCAAGGATAAAGAAGCTGCTGATGTGGATGTACATCTTTATATGTCCATGATTGGATCTTTAATGTACTTAACTGCTTCTAGGCCTGATATTATGTATGTTGTTGTGCTTGTTCTAGGTTTTCAGGTTACTCTAAAAAACATCTCACATTCTTCTGCGTGAAGAGGATTTTGGCCCCTCAAAGGCATACCCCAAACTGGGCACGTTGATATCATAGAGTTGCATCATTTGACTGGAAGCCTTATTCTGAATGTGATTATGTGGAGAAAATCTTGACAGGAATCCATAACACGAAGGTTGTCAATTTTGGCAGGGGACTTATCATTGGCAGTGTAAGAAACAAACAATCATGGCCACTTCTACTACAAAGGCAGAGTATGTTGCTGCTGCCAACTGCCGTGGGCAAGTATTGTGGATTCATAATCAAATGTTAGACTATGGGTTCAATTTTATGAACATAAAGATCTACATTGAAATGGAAAGCACAATCTTGCATTGTATAAAGAATCCAGTATTCACTCCCAAAACAATGCATATGGATATTAGGCACCACTTCTTTAGGGATGCTTATGGAAAAAGCTTTTCTGGTGCTTGAACGAGTAACATGATGAAAAATGTGGTGATCTTTTAACCAAAACTTTTGATGTTAGCAGATTCAATTTCTTAATTGTTAACATGGGAATGATCAACCTATAGCTGCATTAGTTTAGGGGAGGCAAAATGGTAGGTTGATTTATTGTACAGTTTAGAAAATGATTTTTTGTTCGCATATGGAGTTTAGATGATGTGATAATGATGTTAAGGTTCATTATGATCTTTGGGATGAGGATTGAGAGCTACATATGGTACTAAGTTAGTTAGTGCTGCCCGTTTTGGTTAATACTGGTAGGCAAAAAGTTAGTACTGCCAGACCAAAACTTAGTACTGCTAGGAAAAAGTTAGTACCGTGGGTTACTGTTAGAGAAGATACTAATAGGGGTCTAAAGTGTAAATTGTAATGATTTCTCCGCCATTGGGTTTGCTCACCCTATATAATCCATTTTATGTTGCATTATTTTATCACCTATATCTCTTCTCCACGCTTCATATCACAAACCTTAATACTCTAATCACTGGTACGTCATTCAATGCTTCTCCATGGCTGCTTCTCGTATATTGCCCTAAGCATAATATGGTTGCTTGTTTGGAGAAAACTGAACGGAATGCTTAATTCCATGAGATAGTGGATTTCCTTACACGAAGCTCGATTTACTACTCTCTCACTATAAGTCCTACTATCTCTACTTCCCTTATTGAATAGTTTTGGAACACTACTACTTCCAAAACAGTCAATGATGTTAGTTACATTAAAGCCAAAGTTGTGGGCAAGACTATCAATTTCTGAAGCATCTATTAGACGAGATCTTCTCTTTCATGATGTAGAGGAATTTCATTATATCACAAATCAAGAAGATTTATGATAATCCTTCAATGATGGGGGTTTGAGGGGATCTTACATTTTTACTTTTCAAAAAGCTCTCTTCTCCCTTAATGATGTACCTAATTCTTATTCCCTAATTAACTGCTTAGTTTAAAACAGTACTTTCTTGGGATCAATTTATCCAAATATTGTATCTGCACTGATTTGCTTAGCTAGAGATAGAAAATTTAATTTTTCTAAGATGAGTTTTAAGGGTATGATTAGGAACTTGGATGCTAAGAAGCAATTATTAATGTATCCAAGATTTGTTCAAGTGTTTTTGAATAACCAACTTTCAAACCTACCTGCCCCTTTGGATAACCTTCTAATACCAGTCCTTACCAAAAAGGTTTTCACTAATATGGCAAAGAAAGGACTACACTTTTCAGGCCATGTTACACCTTTATTTCCTAATATGTTGGCTCAACCAGTAGTAGATGAGGGTGAAGGTTCAAAACAACCATCTGAACCCCAACCAACACCCTCTCCTACTCAATCTAGTATGGGAGACCAACCCCGTATGACTGAATCATCTTATAGACCTGACACTACCCAAGACCCTAGGGAAAACTTAGAGGGCACTAGTGGAAGTCAAGGGGATCATGTTCAGATAACCCATGATAATCCTCTTTTAGGTGGTCACACATCTGACAGAGCTGAGGGTGGCTTAAACCTAGATGAATTACTTGTTCTTTGCACTAACTTGTCAAATAGGGTTCTTGCTTTGGAGACTTCCAAGGATGCTCATGGTTTGCCAGAGATTCTTAATTGAAGGACCAGAATCATGATCTAGAAAAGACGGTAAGGACCCGCATCTCACCCACCTAAGCATGGTTAAGGAGTGTGTCTTGGTTGTCAATGAAGAAAAAGTTAGGTAAGAAGGAGTCTGTTCAACAAAGGGAGGAAAATTCCAAATAGGCGACTAAGTTTGAGGACAATACCGTTTGATGATCTTGATGCTGAATTTAGATCTATGGTCATGGAATACATGGAACAGGAGGAAGGCTGGGAATGAGGGGAAGGCAAAGCAATGAGATCTGAGGTGCTTAATTTAGATGCTGGAAGTACAAGGGTAGTGGTGGAATAAAGGAGGATGCACAATTAGTACTGTTAGACCAGAAGTTGATGCTGCTAGGCCAAATATTGATACTGCTAGGTTAGAAGTTCATACTGCTAATGCACCAGTTAGTACTACTGGTGTAACTATTAGTACTGCTGATCCTGAAGTTAGTGTTGTTGAGCTTAGAACTCCTCCTACAGCAACAAGTATATTTGATAATGAAGATATTACTATGGCTCAAACTTTGGAAAAGATGAAAGAAGAGAAAACCAAGGAAAAGGGAGTGGCATTTAGCGAGTTAATATTCTGTCAAGACATGTTGAGATCAATACAATACTCAAACCACTTCTCATCATGTCCCTAAAGGACAAAGGTAAAAGGGTTTTCTCCTAGTTGAGGACTGAAACCTGGCAATATAAAGAGAAAAGATCAAGGGACCTGATCAGATTGAGTAAGATGAAGAATTGGCTCACAAAGTACAGGTGCGAAGGAATTGGCTGAATTGCTAGAATATAGAAGAAAAAGCAGCACAAGAAGAAGGTATAGATTGCTATAATTGGATATGTTTGATGAAGTCACAAGCAGGCATTGATGCTGATCGCACTTGTTTTGCAGCCAAGCTCCCAATCAAAGAAGAAAGAGAGAAATACACAATTGAAGAAAGAGCAAAGTTCTTGGCTGAAACAATAGCTGCACAAAGAAAATTCAGAGCTGCACAAAGAGCTGCTGAGATTAGAAGTAGACCACCAACTAAATCTCAACTAAGGAATTTGATGATGACATATCTGAAGAATATGGGTGGTTACAAACACTCTCAGCTGAAAGCAAAGACATTTAAAGAAATCCAAACATATGTATAAAAGACAGATAAAGAAATTGATAATACTTTTAAATAAAAAAAACCCTATGGATTTAGATGTTGCAGGTAAAGATAGTAAGAAGGCAAGCTGGTGAAGATACTTCAAAAAAGAAGGAGTTTCTCATTGGAACCTGACTTGTACTAAGATTAAAAAGTAATGAACAGGAAGATAAGCGAGGGAAGAGTTTCAGGAATGTTTCAAAGAAAGAAAAGGATTGGTCAAGAATAAACAGATGTCTAAAAGGATGAAGACAATATAAGTGTCTGACCTTGAAGAAGAAGTGGGATCTTAAAGGACTTTTTTGAAAATAGTTCCGATAAGAAGGACTCATAGATTATGGAAGTCCTGGAGAACGATACTTTCTAATTATTAACTGGGAATCAATGTTGCTACATTTATGACAGAATTGAGCAAGAGGGTATCTACTACAGATCTTTAGATCTAATGGAAAGCTCTAGAGGATTATGACCTTTTCCGAAACCGGGTGACAAGGTCTCTGATCGGCAGATCTCGTGGAGTTATATAACTGGTGATTGCAGTTGTTGTAAACAATTACTCCAGAAGGTGTTGATCTAGTTGTTTGGGGAGAATTAAGGACAATGTTTGATGCAAATGCAGAAGATGAACTCTGGCAGAATCAAGAAAGATGGAATCTTAAGAGCTAGAATTTCTATGAGAATTGTGGGGTTCATACTTTGACACTGGAAGATTGTACTATGAATTTTTATGCTGCAAAGAGGAAATATCCACTCACAAAAGAAACACTTGAGAGGATGATGTTCTTGAAGTTGATAGCTAAGTCTGAAAGTGATAGTGCTTATGATCTGCTTAGATTCATTCAAAAGAAAATTGATGAAGCTGGAAGCTATGATGGGGGGAGAGAAGGATCTTTAAGTGTTGGTTTCATCACCATACAACAAATGGTCATCAGTTCACCATGTCTAACAGATATCAAAAACTGGCTAGTCCAGAGCAAACGACTTCTGGTAAAGACTTCTCAAATCTGTTAATGGCTGATAGTTTCCAAAAAAAAAACTATATTGGTTTTAAACTCAACATGCGCTTCCACAGTAAAGAGTTGGCTAGGCCAAAGCAAATAGCTCTGGTGTAAGGACTTATCAAATACGTTGAGTTGATAGTTGATAGTTTACTCAAAACTATATGGTTATCAATGCACCATGTTGTTACAATGAAGCATTGGCTATTCCAGAGCAAACGACTACTGGTAAAGAAACATCAAATCAGTTTATGGCTGGTAGTTTGCCAAAAACTACAAGGCCAACTTAGTTGGTGTTGCTGAGTTGCTGAGATGTTGTGATGATGACAAAGACTAGAAGCTAAAGAAAGAATTTCACTGATTACAAGTAACAAAAGAGCTTATGTTCATCAAAGAAAAGATTAAAGAGTATGCAGTGTGTTTGGATACATCATCCAGGTGTTCAAGAAGCTCAAACTGAAGAAACATGAAGGTTAACAAGTGAACATCATGTTTAGGGGAGGATTGTTAGGAATTATGTTTTCCTGAGTTAGTACTGTTAGTATTAGTTAGTTAGTACTGCCAGTATATATGTTAGTACTGGTAGTAAAGTTAGTACTGTTAGTAGTAAGTTAGTACTGCTAACATATATAGATAGTGATGCTTAAGTGATATGGATGAGATATATTAGGAATAGATATGCATGATTACTTAACACGTTTTGTAAGCCCATTAGGGTTTCCTTGGTGTATAAAAGGAACCCTACGGCACTAGTTAGATATACAAGTTTCATAAATATTCATAGTTAGTATTATGTAATCTAGCAGATTAATAGTAATCAAAGTTTTGTTTTATTCGTTGTTCTTCTTAGCAGTATATGTTAGTTTCCACATAACTTATATTGTTCATAGTCATTGTTTGTCTTGTAGTTAGTTTGGATTTATCCAGATTGACTACCACCCTTAACAGGCTAGAAAGATCTATTCAGACTGGGATCAACACTTTGATTCATAAATTAAAGTGTTTGACCCATTTCATCAATTTTGACCCATTCAAGATTTTGTAATCTTCACCTTGTTCTATAAACTCTTGTATTGTTTTAGATTATACATTAGCTCCTATACATCCTTATGATCTCATGAAATCAGCCCTTAAACCCTAAAGCTTACTCATTTGGTTTTCCTAAACCAAACGCACTCTAAAAATCCTAAAAAGCTCTTTTCGTGTATCTAACAAGCTATAAGCCATAAGCTGTTATAATAAGCTATTTCAATAAGCTCATTTATCATTTCTATAAGCTTGAAAACTAATCTTAAAATGTTAAACCCATCGGGTTAATCTTTTTAAACCAAACAAACCCGTTTTGGATTTTTAAGCTTACAAGCTCTTTTCATAAGCTATAAGCTAGTAAAAGTTACTTATTTTAGCTTATAGTAATAAGCTATAACCTGCAAAATTCATTTCTAAATCAAAAATATCAATATTATGGTTTTTAGACTTAATTCGCAAATGGTTTCATGCAAAGGGGTACATATTGTAAATTCTTGAAACATATAACTAGAGGGCCGAAAATGTAATTATCCTAAAGTTAAACTTTAGGGGTTGTTTTGTCATACTTGAAAGTTAAAGGTTTAATGTTTTAAAAATATAATTAAAGGGTTAATTTTGTAAATATATATTGTCATTTTCGTATTCTCAAAGGTATAAAATGTAATATTTTTATATTAAGGATAAAAATATATTTAAATATTATAAGACTCAATTTTATTAAAACCTTATACAATTATCGTTATCATTCATCGATTGAAACGTTATAAATCAATTATGTTATATATTTAACATAATTTATCATCCTCTAGCTTTTGAAGAAATCTAAAATAATAAAATCATATTATTTAATCTATAACGTATCACGTTACTAAGGAGTTTTATGTGAGGGGATTTTATATGGGTAGACATTTTGACGAGTTGTTGGATTTATGATTTAAAGTGTCTTATCTCCTCAAACGTTTACTACATGACCTTTGGATTATGATAGCCTGAACAGTGATACAATATTTTCACAAGTTATCAAACCAAAAACCGTTAAACTTTAAGAAATAAAGTTTGTAATATCAACAATCAAACTAAGACTTGACATATTACCCAAGGTTGCGTGACGAGGCTGTTTACTCTCATTTGAATTAAATTTCAAATCATTCAACTACCTTGATAAGGTGAGTTCATAGTCCTACCATTACATGTTTTCTAAATCCCGTAGGGAGATACATGCTATAAACCATGAATACAAGTGTTTTACAGCTGTATACTATCCTGATATATTATTGCTTAAGTTTGCTTTCACTTCCAATATTTCTTAATCATGAACCATTAGTCACTTGCGAGTGAACGTGAATATTGTGGATAAATCTATTGGGGGTGATGACTCCCGTTGGTGTACCCGTACAAAGGGGTAACCAAACGCACTATATTTGAGAACAAAGGATAACTTTGGCAAGTTACCTTTCCTTAAGGACAGTTGTTCCTTCAAGTTGTTAAATTAACTTTGGATGTTAATGTTTGGTTGCATGAGCTTAGGGCAATTATACTGTTTTCCATGATAATTGTATTCGTTGCAATTATTACCACTTATGATGACTTGTATTCAAACATTACATTACAAACACTATGAATTTCACTCAACCGTTGTGTTGACCATTTTAGCATGTTTATCTTAGGTAATTGAGCAATCTATGGCACGGAGTGGCATTGGACATGAGGCCGTCCAAACCTGTTATCATTCAACTTTATGTTTTGAAATGTATTTTGGGACCTCTGTTGTAAAAACTCTAATGAATAATGAATGATAAATTATCTTTCAAAAACGTCTCTTTTGAGTCGTTTTCTATTATTGTGACTATGATTCATGAAGTAATGCCCCAGATTAGCTTCCGCTGCTATATGTCAAATATGGGGGTGTTACATGTTGTATACATCAAAGTCACCTATGTCCCAAATGTACACATTTCTTCCCCTTGATTGTTGTTGTAGAAGATGAATGAAGCAATATAAGAGTAATAACAATCTCCCCTATCAATCTTCGAAAACAAATCACTTGAGTAAATCAGGAAAACGTTGTTTGTATTTTTCAAAAACAAATTCCAAAAGAACACAATAACTACTAGATCACTTAGATTACTAGTTAACACTAAATTGAATCATTAACCAATCATTTTCAAATTAGTGACCTACATTTAATGTTGGCTTTATGTTAGCATTGGTAAGATTTCCATTCAATCATTGTGAAGTACTTAATTTAAGTATCACTCTTGAATGTTCTGGCAATGTCACTCAGACATGCAATGTCACAAAGACATATAAGCAACTCTTGTACATTTTGTATCATTTGATGGTTAATACAAAACTACTTTTGTGTGTTACTTGAGATTTGATGATATATTTCGTTTGGCTCTAGACTCAATAAGTGCATTTTGGTTTTAGTGATCGGAGGCTGGATGTGACATCCTTTAATTTTGAGGTCAGTAACCGAAAGCAAGCTTATGATAATTGACTCTCGTAATTATATATGGAGTCACTTTTATGTGGTTACAATACCCTTAGCATTTAACACTTGTTTTTGTGCAACTCGTGTTTCAAGTCAATGTTTATTCCGAGCCATGATTCTATTTAATTGGAAATATTTATATTCGGATTTAAGGACACTATTTATCCCGATCTTTAATTTATTTTCTAAATTTTATAGAATTTATTTTATTATTTTTAGTCGGTTTTTACAAAAATCATCAATTTTAATTATTCGTGAGTCATGCGTTGGATATTTATCCGTTTTAACATTCGAGAAAATCGATAATTTCATATTTTAGCTTTAGAATCTTATTTGTTTTTATTTTTGTATTTTTGACTTTTTTCGTGTTTTAGCCGAAACTGCGTCAAAAATGGTATTTTTACAATTTTAACATTTAAATAAATTGTTAAGCCTAAATTTGTGTAGTACAATGTTAAAAAAAATAACAAATATATGTATATATATACATATATATACCAAACACCCCCCTCCCTTAATTGTTTTAGGCTCCAACAAAACTAAAAACCAAACACTCCCTTATTACCTTTTTACTCCTACTAAATCCCAAAACAAACATCCCTTATAATTTTTTTAACATGTCGATACAAACTAGGAATTGTATTCCATATAAATAGATTTCTTTCCTTTATAAGCACGCACACACTTTAATTAACAAAAAAAATACACCGTATCCTTCCTCCTTCTCTCTGTTCGAACAAAACACACAGAAACCACCAGGAAACCATCATCAAAAATCCTATTAATCACTTCCTATATATCCCAAATCAATTATAAACTAAACTCCATCATTCCTTGATAAAAGAAACCACCATGCATAATTGATTTTTAATGTTCTTGATTTTCTTGATTTTTGATTTTAAAGGGTTTTGATCAAATTTAGTGTAATTGGTGTTGCAAAGGTTTAAATATAAGCGTGTAAACAAGATTTGGTGAAACAAAATCGAGTTTTGGATCATTGTTTTGGGGTGTTGTGGTGTTCGGCCAATAGTCAAACCAATAGGGTTTGATTGTTTTGATTGTCCTTGCTGTTACAATAAGTTTGTAAGTCTTTTGTTACCTCTTTTTCATTGATTTAATTTTATGTTCATTGCATGTGTTTAATTTTATATTGGGAATCCATGGATCATTGTGCATGTCATGTTTTGAGGTACATTGTTGATTTGAGATGATTAGTAAAGGGGCTAGGCTAGTTTAGGAGTGTTGGCGATGTTTGTAACGAGAGAAATTGAAGTTTTTAAGGAGTTGAAAGATACTCAATAGGAGTAGAAAATTTGAGGTCGTGTTTAGGCGAGTCAAAATTATTAAAACTGAAATTGACCTAGGAATATAGATACAGGACGTTAATACGAACATTTCGAAATAAAATTCGGCTTCTAACTCTTAATAACGAACGTTTTACGGCCGATTGAAGTTGCGGAAAATGTTAAAAACAAAATCAGCACTTCATAAAAGTATTAGTTTTCTGAAGAAACCGAAAAGGGTATTTTCGTCATTTTTTGTCGAGTTTTGGGTCTCGAGTAAAACTAAAAAGTTGTTTAAAATGTCGTTTTACCTTTTCACAAGGATAACTAAGTCTAAAAATGCTTAATGACGGGTCGAAAAGCTTAGAATAAAATTTTGCGTTTTTTTAGTTGCATCAAATCTGAGAAAATGGCATCTTGGTCATTTTCTGTGTTGTTTCGATTCTCGGCTAAAACTAAAAAGTTGTCCGAAACATCGTTTTACATCAAAATGATTAAGAGTCCGAGTCGTGAAAATGTATTTTAGCGGGTCGTTTTGGTCGGGTCAGATTTAGGAAAAATCTAAAATAAAAGTCAACATGGCGAAATTTTAAAGTTTGGTCAAATTATGTTATAACAAATAACTAGGCGTAAAATATATTAACTAAACTGAAATTACAACTAATAAGTTAGTTTATCACTTTTATTCGCGTCTAGATGTTTTAATCTTGATAACGGGTCAAAATAGGTAATTTTCATTAAAATTTTATATTAGTCGGAATGGGTTAAAATGGAGTTAAATCTTAAGGCGTAACACTTAGTGGGTAAAAGTAAGTAAGTTTGGCGCGTGCATGGATTCTGCAATATAAGATTACATGTATGTCGGAATATATATATTTTTATACTTATGCAAAATATGCATTTTCTTATAATTATATTTTCTTATACGCGGACCACTATTATTATAGGTCGCGGTTGAGATTGTTATTGTCATCCTTCTCCCTTTGTTGATTTTCTCGATTGATACTCCTATTTACGGTGAGTTTCTCACATTCCCTTTTTTACATGTTTAAATGTTTTGGGGTGGAAAGCATGATGTGTCGTTTGTTATGCTTTTACTTTTAAGTAATTAATCTTTTGAGCACATTTGAACTTGAACTTGTTTTGAACGTATGGAACTTGATTTGAACTTGTTGAACTTTGGAAACATGTTGAACTTTGAACTTGATATGTATGTTGTTTGATGCTTGGAACCCGCCACTACTTTTAACTCATTATCCCCCTCATCGGGATTGAGACGTTAGTACTTATGGATAGCGCTATTAGGAGATTAGCCCCTCCTCACTCCCCGCACAAGGGTGCATAGTACTAAGTGTTTGTGCCACACTATACAACTAGAACTTGATTGGATGTTTGGAACGGTTAGGCTGAATACGTTTAAGTAGTGCCTCGCATAAACACTATAGCATACATATATGTTGATTTGATTTTGTGTTGCGTTACTTTATGTAACGGGAACTGTTTTGAAAACTTGAGTTGTTTTGGATACTTGACTTGCTTTTGATAACTTGCCATTGAGTTGGCAAACTATTATCGGACATCTACTCTTTTCTAAAACTATATTTTGTGTACATAATCCTGAGAGCTCACCAACTATTTCGATAGTTGACCGTTTTTATCATGCTTTTCAGGTGACATTCGTAAAGTGGAAACTTAGTGCATTGCAATTGGACATGTTCAAGATGTCTACTTTCTTTCAAGTTATTGTCATTTGTACTTTTTAAACTTGTACTTGGAAATGTTGTAATTCGGATAATTTTCTTTTATCTTAATTCATGTATGGTGTTTTATCTATCATCTTGTGTGATGTTTATTAATATGTTACGCCTCGCGTTTCCGCCTTGGTGGGGTGTGACATATTGGTAATCAGAGCCTTAGGTTATAGAGAACGCCGGTTTTTCAAAATAAAAATCCGAACTATAACCAAAATGATTTTCTTTTTCTAAATACACCAAACATGAAACGAGCCGACTAGTCCGAGTGGTTGCATCATTAGACCTAAATTAGACATAACTTGATCAACTATGTCTAATTTAGGGAGTATCATGCAACACTGGGTATAGTCACTATTTTAAACAAGTTTAAAAACCCGACTTTATCTTTAGTCACTGAAAAGCATACTAGGAATTATGTCATCGCACATCATTTACTTTTAGATGTCCACTATTTGATCTTAGTACATCATGCTTATTTTGATTGATCCATTTATGCTCTGAGTTTGCTTTTACATCGGTTACTCTTATTATAGTGTCACACTGTCCCTAAGCACATTGTTATTACGGACACCGTTACAGTTACAATATGTCTCGTAGATCGTCTTCGCACGCTAATGACTCCGCGTGTGAGTCGCAATGTACACTTAACTACTTTTCGTATCTTACCCTGTATAATACCTTGAGGAGGACTCGTTGATAGATTCCGAGTAAGAACTCAAGGCGAGCAGCAGGTGAACTATATATGCATGACATGTAGGGACGTTTGTCCTTTCGCTATTAGAAATCTCGTCGACCTATATTCCGATCACGTCTCTGTTTTATTTCGTCATGCTATTAAGGAAACCGTTTTGGCTTCAAATGTAAGCAATCTTTGCTTGTTCGCAAACACCGTGTTCAGTAATTCAAGATTTTGTTTCTAAGCGACCCCAAAGTTGAGTCAATTTTTCAAAAACATTAAGCTTTTTAACAACTTCTAACTTAAGTTCATGACAGTTCTTGTTTGATGAGTTGTGAAATTAAGATTCAAGTTGCTACTTAGCTTAAGACCTTTGAAGAATTCACTCGAGGATGGGCAAGGCTTGGATGATTCAATGGATACTCAAATGACATGGATGCAACGCGACTATAGAGAGATTAGGGTCGAAAGCAGGAATGCAGGTGTTTTGTTCTTATCCTACCAAACTCTTTTCCGGTTTAGTTGTTGGCTGATAAGTGTAGAATACACATATCCGTTTGTACCTAAAATAACCCAATTAAACCAAAAATAGACCAAAAATGGCAAAAATATTCTTGTATTTGTGTTTTGTATGTGCAGGTACGGATAAGTCAAAAATCATAAGAAAATAGTCAAAAACGAGCAAGCACGGACACGAGAATTAGAATAGTACAAAGCCGAAGCCAGAAAAGTCAAGCCTCAGTCAAAATCAGCCAAGAAGAATTAAAGTCAGTCAAAGATGGTCAAACTAAGTCAAACACAACAGGACAAATCCTAAAAATGTTTCACTTTGGTCCCTCAACTCTCACAAAAGTCCAAAAATGTCCCCTCCTCTAATTGGGCCTTACCCGGATCCTAAAGCCCAAAACCTTAGCCCACTTCCCTTTTTCATAAACCACAAAGGCCAAACTTGTATTTTTTAAAGTCCCTTTATAACTAAAATTGGACAAAGGAAAGAGAAGGACTGGATTTGCAATTACACCAAAGTTACAACTGAATTTTACCTTTTTCAGTTAAAAACTTGGCGCCAAGATCCTAGTACTATTCATCATCATCTCCATTTACCAAGCTGTCAAAAACAAGGGGCTTTTCCAAATTAAGGGGCAAGGACGTCTATTCAAGTGGTCTAAATCAAGATATCATGGACAAATCAGTCAAATCAAGCTCCTATTGGCCAAGACGCATAAGAGAGGATCGTGTACAAGAGGAGAAAGCACAAGAGAAGTTACAATTTTACACTAATTTCACTCTCAGAAGAAACACAACATGTCACATCACGGATTGCCACGCTGGCAATCCGTGTGTGCACATATGTGATCCAACGACCCTTAATCATTTGGCAATGATTGGAAATTTGGAAGGCCATGATTGAAAGGAGTGGGCAGCAAGGCTAGAACCTTCTCAGCAAGGCTATATAAAGCCCTCACTATCACACGCATTCACTATCTAGGAGTAGGATAAATTAGTTAATTTTTAGCTTAATGTTAGCTTATTTACTTTTTCAAATTTAATTTTTCTTTTAAAGTATCATGTAATCTTTAGTTTTAAAAGCTTTGTAATCATATTTCAGTTTTAATCAATCCTTGTTCTAAAATTTTCATTAAGCTACTTTTGTCCCTTTATAAGCTCTTCATTACTGTTTTCTTATCATAAGCTCATATCATGCTCTTTCAGTCTGTAAGCTGAAAGTGAGTTTAAATTAGTATAATTCCTACTTAAAATTTTAAAATCCAGCTTAATTTACATACCTTTGCTATTTGGACTTTGAAGCTTTATGGAAGTTTGACCAGTCATGGAAGGGTCAAAGATGGACTTTTACTCCTAGCTTATTAATAAGCTAGGAGAGCTAGTAGATAAGCTCTAAGAGCAGTTTATGCCTTTGTTTAGCTGAGGCACAAGTAAGTTTTCATTTACTTTTCCTAATTTCATTTCTAGCTTAATTTTAGCTTAATAGAGTAGGATTGCTTATTAGCTTATTCTACATGCTTATTAGTGTTTAATTATCTCTATTAGTGCTTATTAGTTATATTTCTTCATCTGTTTTAGTTTAAATAGCTTTAGAACTTGAGTTTAAATTTCTGTCCTAATAATCCTTTAAAAACCTAAAAATTAGTGAGCATAATCATTAAAACTTGATTTTAGCTTAACACAGTTGTTAATTCATGTTTGTTGGGGTAGTTTTAAGCTATTTATTATCTGGTAATTAAGTTTGGTTCACTAAAATATGATTTCATAAGCCTAAATTGAATCTGTCATTTTTTTAAGGAGTGTTTGGTTTAGAGTAGTTTGACCTTTTATAGTCAAAGTTTCTTGGTGATTTTGCTTGGGTCAGTTTTCATATCATATTTGATTAGGAATTAATCAAGTTTGTAGGTTTAGTTTGAGCAAAATTTCATTTTGAGCCTTGTTATGTTTGCCTGTGCACCAGGGCAATTTCTCTTTGATTTTCACTAGTGCAAAATTTGCTCAAATCCCTTAAGGCTTGGATTTTGCTTGTATTGTGTTTATACACACTCATTTGAGTGTGTTTAAGGTAATGGTAGTCACTAGGTTAGCCTGCACTCTTTGTCTTTGGGTACTGCCAATTGCACCAGCAGTACTAACAAAAGTTAGTACTGCTGATGTTTAAGCCCCAATTTAAGCCATAAATTTTAGGATTTAATAGTTTATCTTTTAGCATTTTATAGTTTAGTTATAGTTTAATATAGATTAAGTCTTAAATCTTATTTCCTAGCTTATTTTCCTAGCTTAATTTTTGCTGTCAAAAGTCACAAAAAACCATAAAAATCCAAAAACAGTAGTAATAAAAGTTAGCTTTTAAGTTTTAAATCTTAAGTTGTAGTAACTGTTTTTATGATTTGGATTCATAGTCTAGAGGTAGGTTATTAAGTTTCTAAAAGCTCAGCTTTTATTTTGGTATTTTAAGCAGTTTAGCTCATTTGGTTTTTGAGGTTTTAAGTGCTTTTCCTAAGTTTGCCTACTTGATCCCCAAATTTAGTTAGCTTTCAGTGTTTTCAGTTTAGTTTTCTTATCATTTCTAGTTCATACACATTATAAGCTATCCAGAATAGCTTTTGGTTTTCAATTTGAGCTTATATCAAGCTTTGTGCAAGCATTTAAGTAAAAATAAGCTCAAATGCCTCCTTACTAAGGACAGCTTATTGAGAAGCTCTTTTAGAGCTTATCTTTGAGTTTCAGCCCATAATGCTTTTGTTAAATTTGATCTCCTCAGTTTATTCTACAACTTTGGTCTTTTGAGTTTTGAATTTTAAGCTGTTTTTAACTTCATCTTATTTTAAGGCTTATTTAGATTTAGTTTGTTATCGGGGTGGGACTTCAGGGACTATTTTTGTAATTCTTAAATTTCTTTGTTAACTCAGTTAATCTTTTGTCTGTTAAGAGTTTAACTTCATTAGTCCTTTTAGTATATTGCACTGTTAGTCCTTTTGTTAAATCTTAGTTAAGTTTTAATTAGTTTTAATATTTTAATTAATAATTAGGGTTAGGTTTTAATTGGTTTAATTAAACTTTTATAAAAAGATAAAAATTAGGGCTTTTATTTTTAGAAAATTTCTGCACATTTTCTTTAAATAGTGTAATTTTTATAGAGATTTTAGGAGTTAATTTTTAAGAGTTTTATTATTTTTATAGTTTTTAATTAGTTTAAATTTTAGAAAAATCATACCCTTTTAATCTAAAAAAGTTAAAAAATGTTTTTCTTTTTCCTAAAATTTTCTTTTGTCCTATCTTAGTTTTAGAATTTTAATTTATATTTTTAGGGGTTAAAATTAGTTTACTTGTTTATTTGTTGCGTTTTATTCCCGTATTTGTTTAAATTACTTTTATTTAGTAGATATAGATTATCAAAAATATCTTTGCTTAATTCAAATCAGAATCCAAGCTTAAACGAGGTTTCAATTTCATTAGTCGTTGGGGAAATGACCCGGGTGATCATATTTACCCGGTTTAATATACGTATATTATATATTTTATATATTATTTTTGTAAGTCTTGACTTTTTACCTTGGTTAAAGGTGAATAGTTGGAATTTACCTAAGTAGTATTATTATTATATATTTTATAGGTACGTAAAACTGCAACCAGTTTTTGGCGCCGTTGCCGGGGACTAGTGTTTAAGATTCCTACGTTTTGTGTTTGTTGATTTGCTTTGAAGATCCTTTCACCCTCGGAAGTTTCATTCTTGTTTTATAATTCAAAAATCCAAAAAATCATAAAATATAAAAAATATTTTCCTTTTCTTCTTAGTATAAATAAAAGATAAAAAAAATAGAAAAATCAAATATAAAAAAAAATCTTCCTCTTTAATTTAGAAATAAAAATCACCAATTGGTAAAAATACCAAAATATAACATTCTCAACGGAGGTGTTATCATTTCAATTTCCGGTGAACTTGTTTGTTCCCAAATCGTAATCAAAGATTTAACATTTGCCATTTGTGTCTCTACGAAGTACGGCTCACCTTGAAAAGCAATTTTCAAGAGTTACCGTGAAGTAGTTGATTATTGGTTTAAGTCTCTTTCGTGTAACCGTTAAAAGTTGTTGTGAATAAAAATTAAAAAAAAAGAAATTAGTGTAAAGTTTTGCTTTT
>BQNB010067185.1:8984-34290 GCA_026074375.1 Tanacetum coccineum | reverse complement strand
ATCAAATTCTTTAAGCTTGTATAAGGATTAGTTATATTAGATAAATCTAACACAACTATAGTAGAAACTTTGTTTGAATGTATTAAACATTATGCGAAATCTAATCTTTAATATTAAGAAGAACTATCAATGAAACAATTGTTATATGAACATATAATTCAACAAACAAAAGCTCCAATATTATTAATAATATGAATACTCTCAAAGTATTAGGGTTACAAAGACCATGAAGCTATGATAATTCTATGAATAACTCGTATCAAACTCTATGCCCTAGAACATCCTTTTATACACCAAGGAGTCCTAAACGGCTTACAATACTTTCCTAAGAATATCAAATCTTTTATCTAAATAAGTTATACATATCTTTTACATAAATAACTCATATAAATCACATAAGCAGTACTAACTAACTCAGCAGTACTAACTTCTTCACTAGCAGCATTAACTCCTTCAGCATCATTAACTTTGTACTAACAGTAGTAACTTTTGTACTAACAGTAGTAACTTTTGTACTATCAGTATTAACTACTTAGCCATTTTTCTTCTAAGTCTCTGAGCAGCACTAATATGCACTAGCAGTAGTAACTTTACACTAGCAGTACTAACTGTGTACTAGCAGTAGTAAACACTTAGCATTTTTTTCTTTGAAGTTCTTGAGCACTACTAACACAACTGAGCAGCATTAACTCTGATATGAGCATTAGTAATACAAGCAGCATTAAGAAGGCTTTTAATCCGAACAAAAAAGCTCCTTTTTCATTTTTGAAATTGTTTGATTTAAATCGTTTATCTTTCGAGTATATTCATTAAATGACTTTTCAGATTCCATTTTGTATGACATTAAATCCCCTTTAACTTTTGCACAATCAATTGCCACATTTGACGCATAATTCACATCATGATACCTATCAAGTTCAGCTTGGAACTTCTTAAGGTCTTTGAACATCAACTGATTAGTCTTTGTCAGTTCATTGGTTGCTTCTTTGAAATGGTTATTTGATGATTCTAAACTTTTATTTTTGGTTTTGAAATCCTCAATTTCACCTTTCAATTTATCAACTAAAGTCTTGTTTGATGATTCCAAAAATTTATTACGGTTTTTGCTGTCATTAATTTCACGTTTTAGTTTCCAATTAAAGAAGCAAGCAACTCACATTCTCTAGCAAGATCATTATCATCCTAGTCAACCGTTTCTCTGTTAGTATTCATATCCAATGAATCAATAGTGATGTTAGTATCACCTTGTTCCTCTAGATATGTGTCATTAACAGATTCAGGTTGCTGAGGATGTTCTCTATCATTGGCAAACACATTATAGTAATCATTATCATTTTGTACCTTGTGCAACGGCTTAGTATCAAAGATGGGTCTAGAATTGTCAACAACATATGTAGTAACTTCTTGAATCTGTGCCATGTACATATAATGTGCTTCCAATTCCTGATCGTCGGGTTCATCATCAGTGTCATCCCTCCAATCAGCTTGTTCAGCATTCAACTGGACTCCAACTTCCTCTTGCTTACACAATAGCATCTTTTCATTGTGGTAAGCTGCATCCATTGCTCGTTTCGGTTTTTGACATTCTCTTGCTTCATGCCTATATTCCTTGCAGTTATAACATTGAATCCTAGATTGTTGCACCACCTGTGTACCTATATTCTCCTTAGCCCCAACAACATTAACTACCCTTTAATTATCATACCTAGTGCCTTTGTTAATCCATGGAGTATTATCCTGATTTGCTCTACTGGTGTTTGATGAAGTTCTGAGGTTGTTGTTGGTAGGTTTTTAGATTTTCTTGAATGATAGAAATTAAAGCCATGAGTTTATCAATTTCCTTCTTCTTTGACAATGCATCATCTTCAACAACCATTTCAGGTTCTGATCATAAGTTGGTGGAGGAGAGTTGACAATTGTTTTTCCTCTGTTTCTGGTAGCAACTTGTTGTGATCTGGTTGAGGAATTGTTAGTGTAGTGAGTAGGATGGTTTTGAGGATGGTAAGCTGGTTGTTGTTGAGCAACAAGTGCAAGTGGATTAGCAGTACGTGCTAGTCTTTCATCTCTTAATTCATTAACTTCATTATGGTGTTGCTTCAAAATGTCATAAAGTTTGTGGTAGGAGACCTTCAATTCTTGACTCTGCTTAACAAGCATCACAACCCTTTGCCATTCTGGTTGTAATTGAAGTAAGAACTGAACATTCACTTGATGATTGGTAACATCACACTGATTTTTGATAAGCTCATTCATCATTTTGTAGAACCTTAAGTAATACGATTTAAGTGATTCGCTATCCCGTGATGTGAATTTTCCAAACTCCCAATATAGACTGGTTTCAAGATCTTGAACATTGATTGATCCACCTTGTTTCAACTTTTCAATTGCTTTCCACATCTCACATGCATTTGGACAAGCATCAACGGTGGAGTAGATATCATTATCTATCCCTGTAAGAATTATCTGAACAGCTTCAGCTTCAGCATTCAGTTGATCCCTTATGTCTTGTAAAACATTCTTATAATTCTCCATATACCCTTTTGTAGTGGTTTCTGAACAACCTTCTGCAACTGGAACAGTCTTCTCAGTCCATTTGAATTTGTAAGGTGGATTCTAGAGACAATAGTGGATGAGTTCATTGTTAGGTTTGGTGTCGATGTATCACTTAATTATAGATTTCCACTAAACGTAATTACCAGGTGCTAACAGTGGTGGACGGTTTTTACCACCTGCTTTCATGATGGCATTGTGAAGAGCATTCGATTTTAGAGTTTGCAAATTGGTATTGGTATTTGACATTTTGATGTTGTGAATGGATATCGGATCTTAAGTAGGTAAAGTGATTGTTGTTGTTTGAGTTCATGGGATTTTATAATTCTATGACATAAACCGAGAAAAGAATAATCTTTTACGGGATTTTACAAAATCAAGAAGAAACAGTGAAACAATGATTACCAAAATTGATTTGTAGTGAGAACCAAAAGTTGAATTTCGACAAGACAATGGTGTATAAATCGCTCAGGCTTATAGGTTGTATAAATCGGTTAAACATGCAACATGTATAAATCGCTTGGGCTAATAACACACATATAAATCGCTTAGGCTAAAGACGCGTATAAATCGCTTAGGCAAGAAATGCGTATTAATCGCTTGGAATCCAGCTACGTATAAATTGGTTAAGCCAAAACGTATAATTCAGTTAAGCAAAAACGTATAAATCGGTTGCAAAGAGGGCTGTATAAATCGGTTCACCTCAAGAGCGCATAAATCGGTCACCACAAAAGTGTATAAATCGGTTACCACAAAAGTGTTAAATTAGTTGATGCAATAGCGTATAAATTGCTCAAGGTAAAAAACGTATAAATCGGTTGAAACCCAACACGTAAAAAAATCGCCCAAACCAATTTCCAAATCCTTAAAAGACATACTTTTTGAAGTTTTTCCTCAGATTTTCTTGTACAACTAGTAGTTCTAAGCCTAAAAGAACCTTAAAAATGAAAACTTTATGGTTTTAAGAAAAAAGTTTGAAATCAAGATTTGTACTTTTTAACAACTTCGAACAAAAGAAAGCACAAAAAATGTATTAAACTGATGTTTTCTTGGATCTTTGCTTGTACACCTTGTATAACTAAGATACTAGATCCTTAATACCAAAGTATAAGGTCTTTTAGTGTATTACAAAGCTTCGAACCCAAGAAAAACACATAAAAATGACGAGTAGAGAACAACTAAAACACTAAACCCACCCGAGGCTTGTGATACCACATGTTATCCCAAATATATAAGATCCAAATACAACTAAATAAACTTACCAATAAGCCATAAACACACGAAATAAGCTAAAAGACTTATGACAGAAAAGTAGAAAAGAAAAGAAGAATATTATATTGAGAGGAAAGAGTATCGAGGATTACAAGTAATGAGAAATGTAACCAACACCCTCTCCACGTGTAGAGAGGGTCCTATTTATACCCTTAGCCTACTAGATGGCGTATGGGCTTCTATCTTGGGCCAGGCTTGGCTTGTCTTGGGCTTTGAGCCTGAAACACAGACAATATTAGCTTAAAGTCCAAGCCCGTTAAACCCGACTAGCCTATTACATTACAAGACTAACTTTGACTAATAAGACCGATAACATTCACATTACCTGAAAATGATACTCAAAAAGGTCAACATTACGTTGGTGAGCTCGTAGGTTTTTAGAAAAACCCAGTTGTTGTGCCAGAATATAAGAGTGGACATATGTGCAATATGAAGCAGAATGAACATAACAGTATTTAAATATTCAACATACCAACATATAACCATACCAACATATCATACCAGGGTAACCCAACCCAATTCAACATATCAAAATAACGCGCGCGCTTATAGTCTTCCGAACCTATCGCCCACCAGCTCGAGCTACATAGTCGGCAAAGAGTCAAATGAGAAAATTCCCAGTGGAACTTCTATAGATCTCATAGCATTCACATAGCATTTATAAAGTGTTCACATAGCATTCATACTTGCAAACATAGGCACATAACATTATTCAAAAGCATTTAAAAAGGTTTTTTGCACATAATTTAAAAGTAGTTAAAAGAAGGTTTTGAGTATCATTTTCCTCCAACGAAAAAGAGTTTAAAATTAGGGCTACGAGAACTCACTTTTAAACAAAGTGATAAGTAGCTGAGGATACGATCAAATTATGGTATGCAACGGCTTCCAGACACGACCTAATCTAGTTAAAGTCCGATTTTTAAATATGGGTTTCCTAAATGTATGTTTAAGATTGATGCATATTAGTCTAAAAATGCATTGTACAGTCACTTTTAGTGTTATTGGTTGCATGATGGTCGGTAATTAAGACTCAAAAATATATCAAAGTACGTATGCTGGAATATATATTTATAATATTTAGGAAAAATTAGACGAGGAAGTATCTAGACTTAGATAATAGTAGTTAATAAATATGTTCTGATAATTTATTCGGTAGTCTTAAGTTACCTAGTTTAATAGTATTGATTATGAAAAGTGACACGTTTTAGTTACTTTTAATTAATTAGAAGTTTTATATTTTATAAAATTATAATATATATTTCCGTCTTTTAGTCGGTTTATTAAAATAATAATATTTTATTTATTTCGACCTTTTGTCGGATTTTAAGAAATTAATATTTTTGTAAAATATTCTAAGTATAATATTTTTGTGAAATTTCGGCATGACCCGTTCGTTTATAAAACATTTTCCAAGGTCTTAAACCTCATTTTTCAAACAATTTACCTTAAATAATTCAATCTCGTCAAAAATCCACATTTCTCATTAATTTCTAAGACTCATTTCCTTCAAACGACAATTCGACTATTAATATGTGTATATAAATATAATTCTTTATTAAAATATGTTTTTATATTTTCCAAATGACTAGTTTTTTTTATTGGGCCTTAAGGCCCATCAATAGTCCAAAATATCGTTTAATAGTTTTAGAATCCGTTTTAGGCCCATTATTAAGCCCATTAAGAAAGTAAGTATAACAAACAATCCAAGAAAGAAGCCAAGGTTCACGGACCAAGACTAAGCCATGGTTTGGGCTTAGCTTATTGGGTCGTGGCCTTTTAAGCCCATAATAAGCTATCCGTAGCTTATTATTAAGCCGTTAAGCTACGCAAGTTCTTAAATATCAAAATAAATTATAAAAATAAGCTACAAAAATATGGCGAAAGAGGTAAATGACCAAAGTATTCCCTTGGTCTCCCTCTCTTTAAGCCGTGAGCCATAAGCTCCTAAAAACCAAACATAGAGCTTATTTAATAAGCTAATAAGCTATTATTTATTCTAGTTTGCAAAATAAGCTATCATAATATGCTATAAAAATATGACAAGTATAGGTAATAACCAAAAACATGTTTCCTTTATTTCTTTGTTAAGCCAAAAATCAATAAGCTTCAAATAAGCTATGCAAAGCTTTTAAATAAGCTATGCAAAGCTTTTAAATAAGCTAGACAAATATTTAGCTACATAGTATATAAATATTATTCAACCATCACAACCACAATAATAAAATGGTATTCCCTTGCCCTTGTATACCCACATTCGAACCAAACAAACACCATTTTATTTTTATTTGAAATTTTAAGCTTTCAATTTTTAACAAACGGGCCATACAACTATTATCTATGCATCATAACATTAATAAAAGTACAAAAATATTTGAGAAATAGATGACTTACAAAGAGGGTTTTCAAAATGAGATTAAACACTAAACCGACAATTCAATCGTTGTTTTAATGAACCCACGACTATTGGGATCAACCCAGAAATACCCAAACTCTTATGTTTTTTTATCAAAGTTGGAAAAATTATGGGTTTGTGTGTGTTGGTGTGTGTCTGAAACAAGCAAAAGAGAAAGAGAGAATAGAAATTTTAATGTGTGTGAATTATGATTGAAAGTGTGTGTTTGAATCATATAAAACAAATGGCTAGTACTATGTTGGGACACAAGTGCTAAAATCATGCTTTGTTGCTCCCTAGTTGGGCTTGAAACCGACTAGCATCCTAGGGGGGATCCTAGGTGCGTTTTAGCTCTTGTCGGGTTACTAAAAGCTCAATTCCCGTGTTTAAAATGTGACTCGAAGTTTCCTAGTATTTTTAATGACTGTAAAAATGTTTTTCCATGAATTTTGACTATTTACATGATGGGTAAATAAGTTAAAATGCTTTGAATTTAGTTCGGATCATTAACAGACGTGTCGGGACGCGTTGCTTGGGATTTTTAGCCGTTTGCGAGAAAACTTCCTGGAGATTTATTAAATATGAATAAAATCATCTATAATGAGATAATCTATGGGAATAATACTACTAATGATTAAATAGATAATAAACAGATTACTGATAATTCTCGGAAATTGATCTAACCAGAATAGAAATTAATAAAAGTCGAAGGACTAAAATAGGACATTAAAATCCGCAAGGATTACATCCTACCCCCCTTAAAAGAAATTTCATCCCAAAATTTAACTATCACTAGCACTAAAGAGATGTGGGTACTTGAGTTTCATTTGATCCTCACGTTCTCAAGTAAATTCAGGCCTTCGTTTCGAATTTCATCGAACCTTAACGATAAGAATCCTACTCCGCTTCGGCTTCTTGAACTCCCGTTCTAGGATTTCCACTAGCTCTTCCACAAAGTTTAACTTAGCATCAACTTGGATTTCCTCTAATTCCATATGAAGGGATTGGTCAGCCAAACATTTCTTAAGGTTCGACACGTGAAACGTGTCATGAACACTGTTTAGCTCCTCAGGTAATCTAAGTCTAAAGGCTACGGGACCGTTCCTCTTAGTGATCTCAAATGGTCCAACAAACCTAGGTGCTAACTTACCTTTCTTCCTAAAGCGTACTACACCTTTCCAAGGCGACACTTTGAGCAAGACATGATCACCTACACTGAACTCTAAGGGTTTCCTTCTCTTATTTGCATAGCTTTTCTGACGATCTCGTGCAGCCTTAAGCATATCCTTGATCTGCAAGATCTTCTCAGTGGTCTCTTGCATTATCTCAGGCCCTATCAACTGTCTTTCTCCAAATTCTGCCCATAGGATTGGTGAACGACACTTTCTCCCGTAAAGTGCTTCAAACGGTGCGCATCTCACACTAGAATGGTAACTGTTATTGTAGGAAAACTCGACCAATGGAAGATATACGTCCCAACTTCCCTCAAAGTCCATGACATACGCTCTGAGCATGTCTTCCAAGGTTTGAATTGTACGCTTGCTTTTACCATTGGTCTATGGATGGTAAGCCGTACTCATGTCTAACCTAGTTCCTAATGCCTCCTGCATCGACTGCCAAAACCTTAATGTAAAGTGACTATCACGATCAGATATGATCGAGATTGGCACACCATGCTTTGCTATAATTTCACTAAGGTAAAGTCTAGCTAGCCTATCCATCTTATAGTCTTCACGGATTGGTAGAAAATAAGCAGACTTAGTCAATCGGTTAACGATGACACAGATTGCATCATGCCCACTACTGGTCCTTGGTAACTTCGTGACAAAATCCATGGCTATTCTCTCCCACTTCCAATCGGGAATCTCAGGTTGCTGTAGCAACCCGGATGGCCGCTGATGCTCAACATTAATCTTCAAATAAGTTAAGCACTTACTAACGTACAAGGCTATATCTTTCTTCATTCCTGGCCACCAGTACCTATTCCTGATTCCCATAGTACATCTTATCAGCTCCTGGGTGAACTGAATACTTCGACATATGGTCTTCGTCCATTATTAAGGTTCTCACATCACCCATCAAAGGGAACCATATTCAATCTAGATAATACCATGCTCTATCACTCCTACGCTTCATCTGTTTGTCTAGCCCTCGCAGCATTTCTGATGGTAGCATACCGGTGTCTGACAACCCTCCGATGCTATACATTTGAGCCCACAAGTATACTTGTCCTTGATACTCGACTGAATGTGTCCTGTTTATTGCCCGAACTCCTCCTAGGCTGTAATCCTCTCTTTCTACTTAGTGCATCTGCTACTCGGTACGAATTTGCCTTTAACCAGGAATGATAAGCAAATCCTAATCCTCCCGAGTCATGGTTATCCATGAATAGGTTCAATCACATGACATTGATGCATATTCATTCCTTTTTGATTAAAAGATGGTGCTGAAGGCTTCTTGTGTCGGTGTATATGTATACTCTTATCTCATACAGGTAGTACCCCTCCATACTAAGTTTTCTCTAGCTTGCAACATTTCCGTATCCATTTCTTGAGGAGGATAATGAATTTTGGGAAACTACGGAGGTTGATATTGGTCAAAACCAGAATAAATCGGATCATAACAAAAATTAGGATCATAATTTTGGTTCAACGGTTGACACTGAAAATTCTCATGAAGACCCCCGCAATTTTCATTAGGGAATTGTTGTGGTTGACTCGGAAAATAATGTAGAGGTTGGTTAAATCCAAAGTCTTGATTGTAACAGGACCCTGATCAAAGACGGGTGTGTTCCCTGTTTGATAATCGTAACCCGGATGAGAGTTCCCTCCACAAAATTCACACGAGTATGTCTCGTATTGGTATTGTGGAGGTTGGTTGAAGAAGTTCGGTGTTTCATTATAAGAATAAGGATTTGGGTCATAGACAAACTCATCCTCGGATCCTATACTGCTACAACTCGGACAGTTTTCACCATTAAACGGACATCCACAATACGAGCAACCTAAATGGTTATACGAAGACATGTCGAAGAATTAAACAGAATAGAGGATAAAGAAGATAAGAATTAAATGTAATAAGAGGATAAAGAAGAATATTTCTTAGATTTTAAAATTAAAATAAGAAAGAAAAATATTTTTGGTAACCGAAAATCAAACGTGCACGGTAGCTCACTAAAATACGTACAAGAAAGCGGAGGGGTTGATAAGCGCGAGACGCTATTTAGAATAACCCTTCTCCTTTTGGGTGATGTTGATCAAACCCGCCTTAAACTTTCCTTATGGCCCTAACAACGATTAACAAATGGTTATTTTTAATATTAAAAACAAAATAAAAGAAAATAGAAGTGTAAAATATTTTTATATTTTTATGGTTTTATTAAGAAAATATTCACAAATGAAAAACGATAACTTCACAAGGAAGGGTCTTCAAAACACTAATCTTTGAACGAAACACGACAATCGTAACACACTTCCCCGGCAGCGGCGCCAAAAATTTGATACGCGTCCGAACACACTATATATATAATATAATATATAAGTATATAAGGATTATATCAAATAATAGTATAGTAAGTATTTTCCGTCGGGTTCGAGAAACAAACTTTTAACCAAAGTTGTCTCAAAAACCTCCCGGGTCGTTTTCCCTCGACGAAGCGTGAATTGAAAATCGGTTAAGTCCGTGATCGCGCGTTTTGAATAGTTTCAAAGAATTTTTGATTTGGGTTTTCTAAATCCTACTAAATATAAATGACAAGTAGATAAATGCACGAAAACAAGTAAACAAGAATTAAACACGTAAGCATTAAAACGTAAACGGGAATTAAAAATGAGACATTTAAAACCTAAATTATCTAAAATTAAACCCAAAATGATTTTTCTAATTTTCCTAATCCTATTTTACTAACTTATAAGAAAAGGCTAAGGAAATTCTAAAACGAGAACACTTAAAGCTTAAAAACGAAGAAAACGAGAACGAGAACGAAATCCCGTTCTTTAAAAAGTGAAATTTCAAAATATTAACCTTACGAAAGTAAATTTCAAACCTAAGCCTAGATTATGATAAAAGAAAAATTTATAAAAAAGAAAATTATTTTTTGATTATTTTTCTATTTTTTATGATTTTTTAAATTTTTTAACAAAATTAAATGATTAAAAATACAAAAGTGTAAAATAAAAATTCTAGAAAATTACTAAAAATAGCTGATTAATAGTAGAATGCAGGAAAAATAAAAAATCCTAAAATACTAAACTCAATAAGTCGAGAAAAAGCAGAAAAGCACACGAAATGCTTTTTTATAAAGGAGTTCATAAAGATGTTAAAAGAATTAAAACTGCTCCTTAGGACGTAAAAGTCCCAAGGGCGCAGTGGTGAGTGTGTGTTGTGTGTTGTGTTATAAAAAGTGAGGAGGGTAGAGGTCAAGGGTTCGAGCCTTGCTCACCCCTGACTTCCTCTCTTCCCTTTTTTTTAACTTTTTGCAAAAATTTTCAAAAACAAACTTGTTAAAAAGTTGAAAATAAGTAACTTTTATAAAAGAAACTTTTTGAAATACTTAAACAATAAGCCAGAAAAGAGCTTAACATTCAGATAGAAATGACTAAAAATATTTTTGGCTTTTTACTTGAAATAAGAAAACAAATAAGCAAAAATTAAGCTTAAGCCTAAGGAAAATAAGCTATTACTACCCTTCAACTAACCTAACAAACTAGCCTGAGCAAGAATTAAGCAAAAAGAAAAAGCCATAAGCTGGAACAATAAATTAAGCTCTTATCCTACAACTATAAACCAAACAGTCCGAATTAGCAACTTTGAGCTTATTTTTAAGCATGCAAACAGAACCTTATGGCTATCTATCTTATACCACCTTAAATATTGACCTCAAATATACTTAAAACAGCTTTTGAAAAGCATTTTGAAATTCAAATGATCTATGAAAAAGTTAATTGAAAAAGGCTTATTGGCTTAGTAGGAGCTGAGTTTTATTTTTTATTGAAAAGACAAAATGCTAATTTTAGACCTAAAAATAGATAACCAATTAAGCTCTATAAGCTTAAATAAGTTCAAACATATTAACACTACCCTACAAACTACTAGTATACTAATTTGCAAAAGCTACCAACTACTTCTACCTACTGAATTATGAACTTGAAAATGGCCTTTTGGCTTTTTATGCAGCTGATGCAAATGACCAAAATACAAACCCAAAACCTACAAGTGCAGAACTTTGGACATAATTTGAACATCTTTTAAAGACCAAAAAAAGCAAAAAGAGTGATTCATTTAACTAGAACAAGCCTAAGCTAAAAATGCTTATACAACTATACTTATACTAACAGTTTCTGACTTAAAGGAAAAAGGCCTAAAAACGAACACTACAAGAGACTTCATCAAGAGGTGGAGTATATTCTACAAAAGATGGAAGATATCAGAAGATACTAAAAGATATACTCAAGAAGAATAAAGATAAAGATTAAAAGATTTAGTTTCCTTATTGTATTTATTATCTTCCTTTGTAAGTCATGATCTCTCCCTATATAAAGAGATCATAGGCATATTGTTTTAGGCATCCAGAAAAGTATGTGTGTGTACACAAGAAGATGTAGACGTCTAGTATAGAGTTGGTGTAGCCTCAAGGTAATCAAGGTTTTCCTTGATCCCTGTTTACACGTTCATTTGATGTTAACCATAATTATCTTGATAAATAATATTTGGGTTGGTGAATGTTTGGTAAAACCTTGTTGAATATCTTTGTTATTATTCCGCTTTGTTTTTATAACTTATGAACATTGCATTACCTAGATAAAGTACCTAAACAACCTAGCATAAATGATCTAACGATCTTATGGTTTCCATCAATTGGTATCTAAGCAAGCTGCTCCTTGAATCTAGGATCTACAATGTCTTTTATTGAAGAAACCCATAAACCCTATTTCTCAAGAAATTATCGACTTTCGGTTAAAGTTTTCAATGGTTTTTTTTACAAGTTTAAAATTAGATATAACCAAGACTTCTATAATTGTCCTCTCTATCTTAATTGGTATGCAATACAATTATAAAATCATTGTTACTATTAAGGGGTTTCTTTGTATCGACTTCATTTTTTTTTCAATGAATCATCAAATTCAGTAATATAAGGGTATCATATAAACCCTAATTTGGTAAAAGGAAAAAGTGATGATTAAAGATTCGGTTGATGTAAAGATGATGGATGTTCGAATGAACAGTTTCTGAATATTTGTTGATCTTCACAGGGCTGTTCTTATAAGTCATCTTGATGAAATCTTAGATCTAGGACATACATGGTTTTATTATAAGTGGCTCATGATCTAGGATCTAAACAAAGTTGTGGTGCTACTAGTCATGGTAAGTTACCCAAGGGGGTGATGATGAACCCTAGTAGCACGAATACCGGTTTAGAATCTTCATGTTTTTCTGCTGATGTGGTATGTACGCAAGAAGGGCTTCAAGAATAAACTATGTTGTGTAGCTGCTGATCATTATCTCTTCTGCTGGTGTATGTATCTAATGTGTTCACGCGAATGTTGCAGCAACATGAAGTCATTGTTGTGGTTTGTGAAGGCACGATATAATGTGCATCAGGGATTAATGAGAATGATTAAAGTAGATGTAAAACCCCTAATTCCCGGTCAAGGGTTTGTGTTCAGTTAAAGAAGAATAAAAAAGCGAGCTATTGGTTTTTGAGGTCACTGTTTACACCAGTCAAGGATCGCAACAAAAGGAAAGATTAGTGGTATATATTCATGAATATCTTTACGTATATTAAAGTGGTTTAATAGAAAGATACTGATGTGTGTGAAATCAGGCAGCTAGCAAAGATATTTGGTAATAAATTCACGAGTATATATTTGGAAGATATATGCAGGTATTATTTGTGATACTTAATGCTATTGAGCCAAAAGGTGATACTACTGTTTGCACATGTGATGTTAATGCTGCTCGTGTTATTCGAAGAAGGAGAATTCTTAGTATTGTTCGAGTGAAGAAGGTTTATACTGCCAGTATTATCCGATAAGCAGTTAATACTGCTGGTTACATTCGATATCGGACAACACATAGTTTTGGATCTCGAATTGATCAAATGACATCATTCTCAAGGGAATAGCTAAACAGATGATTTTGGTTTCAATGTTTAAGAGCTAATATTTTTGGAGAATTTATTGCAAAAATGGTTACCGGGGTTTATTTGGTATCTCTATTGTGAGATTGAAGGGTTAGTTTTACGAAGGAGTCTTACTTATTTTATCTTGAAATCAGTGTTTGGTTGGTTGCATGATTTTCAATGATAACCTTGCTTGAACATTTAGGTTGAATGATTGCGGACATAGTATTTTTTTATCTAGTTTCCTCCTCCAGCGGTCTAATGGGTGGTTGGTTAGAATCCTGGTAAAACCTATCACTCATAAAAGAAGTTATGTTGTAGTGCTACAGTGTACACCCAAGATGTCTAAGTGGATAAATTCAAGAGGTTTATGTATTATTAAGATTTGATCAGCACATTCTCTAACACCATTTCTTCAATCTATAATATGCAAGATGTAAGTAACAAATTTAGGAGATTTTACTTCATTGTTAAGTTTGGTAATATCTAATGTACTTCATCAGTAATCCATTACACATAGAGCCTACAGGATGTGAAGATCTAAGAAATGTTTAACATAGGGTTTCAGGGGAAGCTTAATGTAAAAATGTTTTAACCAATTTATATGTTTACAAGACAGGAAGGTTTTTTAAACTACTGCTAACCTATGTTATTCTACTGCTAGTAGTAAATTTCTTCTGCCTCAAAGTTTCATTTTTCTTACGGTGCGTAATGGAAGGGCAATTTTGGGTCAATGGAATACTTTAGATTAAAGTGTAATATAGTGTTTCGTAATTGTGAAGATTAAAGATGCATACTTTAGTCTCCTATTTGATGATTACAAAAAGGGGAAGTAAGATTTGATAATCATTGGCAACATTAAAGAACCTTGAAAGCTAAGGGGAAGGTTTCATTCGTATAATTAACTTCAGGTGGAGTTTGTGCTTGTATGGTTTTGTCCATTAATCAACTAGGGGAAGATTGTTGAGAATATATTTGAGTTGATAAGACAAAACCAGAATGAATCAAGAATGACTTAAAAGGAAAAGGACCTAATTCGATCAATAAAAGAATTCCATTCAAGCTGGTGAGTCTATATCACAAAAGATGGAAGAATATCAGAAGATACAAAAAGATATGCTCAAGAAACGCGTAAAGATAAAGATTAAAAGATTTAGTTTCCTTATTGTATTTATTATCTTTCTTTGTAAGTCATGATCTCTCCCTATATAAAGAGATCATAAGCATATTGTTTTTAGGGGCAATCCAGAACAGTGTGTGTATGTACAACAAGATGATGTAGAGATGGTCTAGTATACGAGTGGTGTAGCCTCAAGGTAAATCACAAGTTTTCCTTGATCCCTAGTTACATTTCATTGATGTAACCGTATATTCTTGATCAAATAATATTGGGTGTTGTGTGAATGTTTGGATAAAACCTTTTAATATCTTGTTCTTATTCCACTTTGTTTTAAAACTTATAACCATTGATATTATCCTAGATAAAGGTCTAAACAACCCCAGCTTAAAACGATCTAACGATCTTATTGGCTCAACAGGAACTTTACGTCCTAGAGTGCAGTTAAAATTCCTTTAACCTCTTTTGAATCCCTTTGATACAAAATCACTGCGTGGCTTTTCCTGCTTTTTCCCGACTTATTTTGAGTTTAGCATTTAGGATTTTATTATTTTTTTTCCTGCATTCACTCATAATCAGGTATTATTTGTAGTAATTTTATATAATTTTTATTTTACCCTTTTATATTTTCTCTTAAAATCATTTTAATTTTGATAAAAACTTTAAAAAAAATAGAAAATAATCAAAAAAAATAATTTCTTTTTTTATAAAAATTTTCTTTTAATCATATATCTCGGCTCAGGTTTAAATTTACTTTCGTAGGGTTAATATTTTGAAATTTCACTTTTTAAACAAATGAACTGGGATTTCTTCCGTTCATCAAGAGTTTACTTCTATTCTTCGTTTTTAAGCATATAAGAGTAATCGTTTTTTAATTCTCGTTTACTTTTAATGCTTACGTTTTTAATTTCTTGTTTACTTGTTTTCGTGCATTTATCTACTTGTCAATTTATATTTAGGAAGATTTAAAAACTCAAATCAAAAATTCTTGAAACATTCAAAAACGCCGCGAATCACGGGACTTAAAACCGATTTTCAAATTCACCTTCGTTCAGAGGAAAAAACGTCCCGGGAAGATTTTTGAGACAACTTTGGTTAAAAGTTTGTTTCTCGAACCCGACGGAAAATACTTACTAAATACTAATATTTGATATAATCCTTATAAAACTTATATAATAATTATATATATAAGGTAGTGTCATACTCGTATCATGGAGCCTGAAGTGCCATATAAATGAAGATAAAGGATCAAGTTGCTCTGATGAAGAAATGGCTAGAAATCTTGAAGCTCAGTTGCAAGCTGAACTTATAAGGAAGAAGAAAGGCTTGCAAGGCATAGGAAGAAGAAGCCAACATAGCTTTACTTGAATCATAGGATAACACACAAGCTATGATGGATGTTGACTTTCAATTGGCTCAAATCAATGCAAACCGAAAGAACAAAAAAACAGTTAAGTATTCAAGAAAAGTTAAAATTATTTGTAGGAACTCTTGGAGAAAGAAAGAAACACTTTATAGCATTAAAGAGCATCAAGAAAATGGAGCAATCCAACCACTAAAGGCACAAAAGAGAAATACAATGTCTACCTATTTGAAGAACATGGCTGGATATAAACACAATCAGCTGAAGAGCAGAAGTTATGATGAGATCCAAGGAAATTGTTTGATAAACAGATGAAAAGGGTAAACACTTTTATAGATAAGAATACATAGTTCTGGATGAAAGCAGTAAATAAAGCACGAAGGTAGTTCAAAAAGTATAATGGATGAACTTGAATCAGATATGTCAAAGAAGCAAAGATAGATCGCATATAGAATGTTTGAAAAAGATTATCAAGAGTGGCAGATATGAAAAGGCTAATTGGAGGATAGTTAAGGATGATGAGGTAGCAATATGATGGTAATAACCTCTAGCCACTAAGCCTCCCGTGATTGCGTTGAATACTCAGATTGCGAAAAGAGGAAGGATGGGATACTTTTAAATTGATAAGGCTGATGAACTCAAAAAGGTATCATCAATGATAAAGATGCTTCAAGGTAATTAATAGAGAAGACTAGGAACCCTCAGGAAGTGTTAAAGCTATAAACAAAGAATACAAGGCCTAGCGGATGACTATGAAAGAGTGTTATGGGGAGATTTGAAAGTAATGTTTGAACCTGACATTAAGAGTGATGTGTGGAGAAATCTACAAGGATACAAAGTGACTGTTTGGAAGCTGTTTGATAATGTGTAGTGCACTTTGTAAGGTTTAGAAATCTACATATCTTTATGTTAGTTGAGAAGATATATCCCCTTAACACTTCCAAAAAACAATCACAAATATGCCAATAAGAAACTTCAAAGTCAATAATATGTTATTTCAAAAAAAAAATTCTTTTAACTTTTTTTAAACTCTAACTTTTCCAGTTTATCTCCCCCCATACTTAATATAAGCATTGTCCTCAATGTGAAATTATTATAGAGAAAGATAAAATGGGAATATACTTTTCAATTGTGATTGATATTCTGAATCTTTGGTTCATGTCATTTCCGCTTCGCGTCTTTCTTTTTCTTCTTTTTCCTTTCCTGTTACAAATATAAATATTGCGCAAACAAACAATAATAATAATCCTAATTTAATTATTAATAGAAAGTATGATAATATTGTTTTAATGCCAACAGAGGCATTTTACACATAATAATAATAATAATTTTTATTATAATAATAATAATTGTTTAGAGATTTTTTTTAAACATAAGTGACCCAAAACATGCGGTCACATAACCAACTCGTGTCGTCTCGACACTACTCATCATCATCCTGCTACTGCTGCTGATACTGTAGTGGAAGAGGTGGGTACTACTGATAGTACTAATCATACTGCGGCTTAGCTTAACCAGGTGGGTTGTAGGCTCCCTGCAGTGGAACACTATAAACCCCAGCCATGTGCTCGAACACTCCTTGGTACCCATCCCAGTGATATGATTGCCTATACTCCATCCACTCTATCACCTCTTGGCGTATCTCCATCCTACCCATCCTATCATACAAATCCTGCATAGATGCTCTCTTTCATCAAGTGCTTTTAGACTAGTAATAATAGTGTTAAATTTAGCAAATGCATTATCTATTGACTCCTCTTCCGGAATCATAAATTGTTCATATTGTTGAACAAGAAGATCTATTTTGTTAGCTTTGACTTGATTATTACCTTGATGAGTGATTAATAAAGTATCCCAAATTTCTTTTGCGGTTTGACACATAAAAATTCTTTCGTATTCTTTACGTGGCAAAGCATTATAAATTACCATTTTAGCTTCATTATTTTTTGCAAGTTTCTTTTTAAGATCATCGTTTTGTTTATGAAAAGGTACAACTTCATCCTTTTTAGTTTCGGGATTATTTTGAATAGGAGGAAAATCACCATCGGTAATAACATGCCAAAGATCTAGATCTTTTGACTTCACATAAGTTTCGAATCTATTTTTCCAATAAATAAATCCATCACTTTCAAATAGTGGTGGTCTTTGCATAGATTGCCCTTCTAAATATTTTTCCGATTCCATAGATCGATTCAAGTTTTAAAATACAATTTATTTTAAAAATCTTGTTTGACGTGGCTCTTGATACCAATTGTGGAAAACTAGAAGGGGTTGAATAGTTTACCGCTTTTTAATTTAAGGTTTTAAAGTGTTTATAAAAATTCTAGATTCGACTTTGTGTGAATTCAACACTTGCACAATATGAACAATATACTTATCTAAACAATTAATAGGATAGTATGAGAAATTAATGTAAGACAAGAGATAAGAGTAAGAACAATCAAACCACAACGCGAGGATTTATAGTGGTTCAGTAATGAAGCACCTCTTCGCCCTACTCCACTCCTCGAGCACCTAACTCGAGAGTTTTCTTCACTATGTCAACAAGCTCCCTTATGGCGGAGAAAACCTTACACAACTTTCGCTTATCTTGATTTCCGACACTAAGCTAGATGTCGAGTTCTAATCTTAGCTAGAACCAATCTACCACAACTTCACAACTTCACTACACAACTTTGCTTCACGACTTGATCACGACTACACAACTTCTTCACACCTTAGTTTTCTTCACACCACTACTTCACCAAGCCACTACTATAATCACACCTAACTAACACTACTAGGAAAGATCACCAAGATCTAACTATACTTACAACAATCACCAAGATCTAACTACTACACAACTTTACAAGATTTACAAATGATTTACAAGTTATGATATGGATGCAATAAGATTGCAACAACACACAAAGGTGTAATACTTCTTCACTTGATGATGGAAGTATTCTTCTCTTGCACTTGAGGAATTGAGCTTGGATCACTTGGAAACAAAGCTTTATGATTAAATAATCAAAGGATTTTAATGAGATGTGTGGGCTGTTTTAGAACAGAAAGAATGAGTGCAAAAGGTGAAAAAATAGTGGGGAAAAGTTTAATATTTATAGGACAAACTGGGGGGCGTCTACCTAGGGGCGATCCTCTTAAATTGGTAGGCGGTCCTCTTAAAATTAAGCCCCCCCATGTATTTAAGGGGGCCGCCCTAGACTAGGGCCTCCCCAGTTTGTCTTGTGTGTAGGAGGAATTTTCTGAAACTTTTCTAGCCGTTTTAGGTCCTAAAATTTGAATTTCAAAATGTTTATTTTGAATAAAACATTTCTTTTATTTGTAGAAAATGTTTTGTAATGTTTATAAAAATGTTTACAACATTTTATAAAAGTTTGAGGTTGAATAAAAAAAATTTGATCATAAAATGCATTAAGCATTTATTTATTCATACCTTTAAGTGATATAATTATCGAAATGAAAATTTACTACTAATTACTTGTTTACGTTTAATTTTACATTGAACGTTTTTATATTTTGTGATTATCAAAACGTAAAGATGTGAAAAATATTAATAATGTTTTTAGGCATTATATTTTGTCAACAGGTTGAGACACATCATTAAGACCCATAAGAAACTGCATAAGTTTGATAAACTGATTATGTTTAGAAACATCTTCCCTTGCAGCACAGGAACACTTAGGCAATTTGGTCACAATGTCAAATTCTCTCCATAATGAATTCAATTTATGATAATATTCAAAAACAATAAGTTCACCTTGTTTGGAATTATGAATTTTTTAAAGAAGATTAAAAATTATAGACCCGTCAAGTTTATCATAAGTTTCTTTAAGTTCAGCCCAAACCTCAGAAGCATTATCAGAGAAAATTTAACCAAGAAACAATTCTTCAGAAACAAAATTAAGCAACCAAGATAGCACAATAGAATTGCATCTTGAGGTAATTTCCAAGTGGAAGGCTGGATTCAAAGATGATATGGATGCTCGGTCAGATGTGTATGTGCTCAGCAACAATTGTAGGAAATGCAGTGATGACAGTGATGGCTATTACTGGAATTAACTATGTATGGTCCATAACTTCTATATCCTTATATAGTATGATTGTTTATTTCTTCCGAAGAGGATGAGATCTGGGCTACCAAGGGTTTACTGAATAAAGCAAAGGGAAATGTACTTGGTATGGAGATCGTCAGAAATCAGGGTGGTAATTACTTGCGGTGTCAGTCAGGTTTTACAACGGAAGTTGGTACAAACTTTCGTGAGGGTACGTATATATGTATATATGTATATATATACGTATATATGTATATATATACGTATATATGTATATATATATACGTATATGCAGTTGGAAGCTAGGAGTATCAGATGGTTTGTACGAGACCTGGCATAGCATCGGTCGGGTGTGGATATGTTGGATTGTTTTGATCGTGATTTACAGACAAACGTACAGGTTTTTGTGGATTTTGACTACTACATAAGAAGAACGATCACTGTTATGAGTAGATCAATCACATGGTACGGGTTGATGATACTAGGATGTGCAGGAAGCTTGAAAGCTAATTTGAGCACATGGAGGCTTTGTCAACAACTAAATCGGGATATATGACGTTTACTGAGGCTTGAAAGAAGGAAATATAGCTAAAGGGACTCTTGACAGAGTCAAGATATGAGCTAAGGTTAGTAGCAGGTATTGCTCCTTTGCAAAAGGCGGTTCCCGATCTGAGGTTCCAGCACATGTAGAAGTTGTTACGTATCGGTATTGACTAATAGTGATACTAAGGTGGAAATTGTTAGATATAGTATTCATTTTAGTCAATAGGTTAGGGGGTTTAGTGTAAATTTAGCTCTAATTATAGCCATATTAAGGTTGTTTGGTTTCTCTATGGCCCAAGCCCATCCTCACCGTCATCTCTATAAAAGGAGGCGAGGGGGGAGGGGTTTTGTACTTTATTCTTCCAACCTGTTTGTTCTCCCCCTCATCTCTATAAAAGGAGGTGAGGGGAAAGGGTTTGTACTTCATTCTTTTCTTTACTCAATAAACATATAATATCAAGGGTTATATTCTTGTGCATATTTTTCTTATTCTATCATACATAATCTGTTGCGTTGTGTTTGTCTTCAAGATCGGATTTATTCCGCACTAGTAACCAGGTTGTAGGGTGATCGAATCCTATAAGTGGTATCAAAGCCAGGTTCTCTGGTTAACTAGGATCGATCAAGAAGAGGTCTTTGTTGTTCAGTTTTCTGGTAGGAGCAGGAGGGTATCTTTTGTTTGGGCTACAAGGTTCGCAACAACAAATTTCTTGGCGTTCAGGTTTGTGAACGACAAGGTTGCATTAGGTGGGTATCGACAGTAAAGGGTTTCTTGAGTTCTTCGATTGTTCGGGTTCGCGACAAGGTGTAGAAGACTTAAGGGAGGTTAGTTTTCAAATAATAATAAAAAAATTACTTTTGGATTTACGCACAAGGTACTTTGTTTGATTCGGTGTTGTGAGGTTTATATCACAAGGTTATCAGAATAAACAAAGGGTCAGAGAATAAGTTCAAGACTTGTCGAGGTTGCAAGGTTTCTTAGGTTACAAGAAATTGTTTTGCATAAATAAAGTACGATAAGGGTTACTTCAAAAAGCGTAGGATACTTTCTTGATTCAAGGGTTATCGATTTGTTGGACGGTTTTATGCCTACGGTTCGATCGATATTTTAGTAAGAAAAGGGTTTTTTTGAAGGGTTTATTGGTTTGATCGATTTCTAAGAAGGTTTATTATTAGGGTTATATCAATAAAGCATGGTTTTTTTTACAAACAAGTTACTTTGCTATATCGTGTTTTGTGTAGGTAAATTCATAAAAGGTTAAGCGGTTAGCAAAGGGTTAAAAGAATGGATAGTGTGAATACTAGGTTAAACGTCGAGAGGTTCAAAACAAGTTGGGTTCAAACAACTTGGTCCTGGTGTTGAAACAGGAGTCCTTGGAGTACATGATGAAAAACGTGTTTGGTTTGAGGTGGAACTGCAGGGAGCTCAAAGGGATCGTGAAGCTAAGGTTTTTCGGGTTAGTAATGAATATATTGCAGTGGCTCAAAGACGGTTGAAAGACAAGCAACCTAAAGAGAAGAAAAACACGGACTGCTTGGTAAAGGAGCAGGAAAAGGAATATCAGACTAGGTGGAAGACCAAGATGGGTAATGTTCTTGATTCTTGTAATCAGAGGTCTACACAACAATGTATAAAGAGTGGGGTCGCCAAACATTTGGGTGTTGTAGGGTTACAACAGCAGAATGGGTTGGTTGATGAGACAAACGTGACACTCTTTGCTAAGGTACATTGTTTTCTAATTCAGTCTGGTCCTCCAAGGTTTTTTGGGCGGAGGATACAACCATGTCTACATATCTAGTGAATAGGTCACCATCATCAGCGATTGGATTTAAGAAGCCTATAGATTTGTTAGGATTTTTTGGTTGGCTTGCTAGTATTAAGCAAAGGATGCATGAACCAGTTAAGGTCAAGTGCATACCATAAAAGTATAGTGGGTAGTAAGCTTTGGAGGTTAGATGACGTTACTTCAAAGGTAGTGCTTTACAAGAATATGGATTTCAATGAGAGTGGAGAATACAAGAAAACTTTCATTGGTTCTGGTGTAGGTACGGGTTCAATGCAGGTGTTGCATGAATTTGAGTTTGAGATGGAACAGCTAGGGGATCATACATTTGAGATGAAACCTCAAGAGAATGTTGATCAAGGAGCTGGTTTACAAGAAGTACAAACTCAAGATTTGATGGACTGTCAGTTAGCACGTGATAGGGAGCAACACTTAGCATGTGAACTATTTAGGTATAGAGAAGACAATAACGAGGCTGCTTTTGCAGTTGCTGCAGTGGAGAAGATTTATGCACATGCGTCATTGACTTTCAATAATACAGTTGCTTGTGAGGTAATTTCCAAGTGGAATGCTGGATTGAAAGATGATATGGATGCTCAGTCAAATGTGTATGTGCTCAGCAACAGTTGCAGGAAATGCAATGACGACAACAATGGCTATTATTGGGACTATACACCAAGTATGTTCATACATCTATTTCTCTATATAGATGATATGGTTTTTTCTTGCGGATGCAAGGCTGAGATCTGGGCTACCAAGGGTTTGCTGGATAAAGCAAAGGGAAATGTACTTGGTATGGAGATCGTCAGGGATAAAAGTGGTAATACTCTGAGGGTGTCACAGTCCAGGATTTACAACGGGAAGTTGGTACAGACTTTGTTGGAGGGACACTCCATACTGTCATTGGAGGGTAATCTATCAAGGGATTATGATGTGGAAAGAATGGTAAGTGGTCATGTATATATGCGGTTGAAAGCCAGGAGTATCAGATGGTCTGCACGAGACTTGACATAGCATTTGCAGATGTGGGTATGTTGGATAAGTTTGATCGTGGTTTACAAACAAACAAACAGGTTTTTTGTGGATTTTGACTACGCCGTGGGAAGATCTATCACTGTCATGGGTAGATCAATCACAGGGTACTGGTTGATGATACTGGGATGTGCATGAAGCTTGAAAGCTAATTTGCAGCACATGGAGGCTTTGTGAACAACTGAAGCGGGATATATGACGTTTACTGAGGCTTGAAAGAAGGAAATATGGCTAAAGGGACTCTTGACAGAGTCAGGATATGAGCTAAGTTTAGTAGCAGGTATTGCTACTGGTGCCTTGGTAAAAGGCGGCTCCCGGTCCGAGGTTCCAGCACAGGTCGAAGTTGCTGCGTATCGATATTGACTAATAGTGATACTAAGGTAGAAATTGTTAGATATAGTATTCACTTTAGTCAATAAGTTAGGGGGTTTAGTGTAAATTTAGCTCTAATTATAGCTATATTAGGGTTGTTGGGTTTCTCTATGGCCCAAGCCCATCCTCCCCATCATCTCTATAAAAGGAGCTGAGGGGGGAGGGGTTTTGTACTTTTATTCTTCCAACTTGTTTGTTTTCCTCCTCATCTCTATAAAAGGAGGTGAGGAGGAAGGGTTTGTACTTCATTCATTTCTTTACTCAATAAACATGTAATATTGAGGGTTATATTCTTGTACAAATTTTTCTTATTCTATCATACATAATTTGTTGCGTTGTGTTCGTCTTCAAGATCGGATTTATTCCGCACTAGTAACCAGGTTGTAAGGTGATCAAATCCTACAAATTAATAACAAAATAATTATGTAATCTATTTTAGAAAATGTATGTATTATATGATTCTCGTGTATCGTGAGGTCAAATGTGTCAACATTATTGTGTTTAATTGTTTATGTTGACATCAGTGTTGTAAATATCGCTCGGCGGTACATCGGCGGTCGACCACCGCCAAGCCATAAATCGGTCTTGGCGGCGATTCATCGGTTTCTCGGCGGAGACTCTAAAATATAAAGGAATTAATTTTACGTAAAATAATTTACATATTTTTATTAAATTTAGAGTAAATTGCATAAATCGTCCCTAAAGTTTGGCCAAGTTGCATGTTTCGTCCTAAATGTTACGAAAGTGCAAGGATCGTCCCTGTGGGAAACCTTTGGTGCAAGTATCGTCCCTGTGAGGAAACATTTTGGGAAACCTTTGGTGCAAATATCATCCCCACAGGGACGATATTTGCACCAAAGGTTTCCCACAGGGACGATTCTTGCACTTTCGTAACATTTGGGATGAAACATGCAATTTGGCCAAACTTTAGGGACGATTTATGCAATTTACTCTTAAATTTATTAGTCTTTTTATTTTTTTTAGTTATATATATGTTAGTAGAAATTTATATTATGTGTAACTTTGGTTAAGTTTTAACTAAAGTTCACTTAATTTTATGTTGGGCCAGTTAGTGGGCTAAAAAACACTAAAATACCACAAAAATCATAAATTACTAAAATTAGAAAACAATAACTCTAAATTAGTAAATTTTATGAAACATCAAGGACCTCAAGTGAAATAACACCAAACCCTAAATCAGATATGAATATATCATCTTCTTCTTAAAACACACACACACACAGAGTTCACGCCGTCACCTCCCCCAAAACCCTCCAAAATGAAGTACAACCCACGCGTAACCACAAAAACCAGAAAATCAAACCACCAAAAATCCGCCGATCTGTTGACCGCCGTTGACCTAGGCGGCCGATTTTGACCGCCAAGCACCGATTTTGACCATGACCGATAAATTTGACCGATATGTGAAATATCGTGGCGGTGGACCGCCGCCAAGCGCCATGGCGCCGATATATCGGCCGCCATGACCGATATTTACAACACTGCTCTGAATAGCTCTTCCTTTGTGTGACTTTTTATAACCAAGTCATCGACATAAACTTCTAAATTGCGGCCAACCTGTTTGTCGAATGCCTTGTCCACAAGACGCTGGTATGTCTTGCCACGGCCTTTGCTTCGATCCACTTGGTAAAATAGTCCATGGCTACTATCAGGAATTTGACTTTCCCCGGCCCTTCCGGGAAAGG
>BQNB010067184.1:15726-34290 GCA_026074375.1 Tanacetum coccineum | reverse complement strand
ACTGATTTGAGTGACAAATGTGACTAGGCAGCACTAACATGTGTTAGTGATGCTTGTGCCAAACACCCCTTTAAATTTTGCAATTTCATTTTAATCTTAAAACAGATTTGCATAAGCTCTAATAAACATAAACAGATTAATAACTAAACTATAAAAAGACAAATTAGCAATAAAATCAGGAAAATAAGCACTAGAATAAGCAAATGCATAATAAACAGGACACCCCTTATCATGTCACCCTTAAATCATGTGTGGCCAAACACCCCTTATCAGAAATGTGTGACCATATTGTTGGGAATTATAGACATCTACAACTTAGTACTGCTGAAAGGACTTAGTACTGCTATTTGAAGATTTGTGTTGTTACTGAAGATTGAAGAAAATAAACCAAGTCATTAGTACTGCTAGTTGTAATAGTTAGTATTGTTAGTTATAGTTAGTACTGCCAGTATATAATTTGTACTGTTAGTCTTATATAGTTAGTACTGCTTATCTAAGATAACTAAAGCTTTAACAAGCTTATCAAGGATCTATATAAAAGGGGATCAACACATATGTATCGAATTGTGACTACACTTAAATAATGTGTGACAAAATATGACTCTATGATTTAGACACCTAAATAAATACTTCATGTGACTATATATAACATCTTGAATTTAGTCACACAAACACTCAATGTGACTAATATCAAGGTTAATGATAACTGAGTTCACATTTTGCTATAAATAATAGTCACATGAATATTTCACAATGTGACTATTTTGAATGTATTGGTCACATATAATACCCTTATAATGTGGCCATAAACATAATTTAGATACACATTTGTGATATGGTGTGACTATTGTAAAGTCTATAGTCACATGATCATGCTACAATTAAATGTGACTATACACATTAGGTTTTGGCAAGCAAACACACACTAAACTTTAGACACACATATTAACTTACGTGACCATATGTATCGAATTTTGGTTACACTTAATCATGTATGTCTATGGTTTAGTGTGACCATATATGACATTTGGTCACACTGTTCAAGTGTGTGACATATATTTGTCACTTTTAAATGTATATCGTGACTAATGCTTCAAACTTACTTTTCAGTTGTCACACATTTCAAATTCATATGTGGCTAAATATTCAGCAAAAAATAGCAGTCACTTTTAAATAATGTGTGACAAACTTGACTATATGATTTAGCCACATACACAATTACTTCATGTGACCATATATGGATTTTGGTCACACTGTTCAATTGTGTGACATATATTTGTCACATATGTATATATATAGTGTGACTAATGTTTCAAACTTATTTGTATCTGTCACACGTCCCAAATTATAAGTGACTAAATAATCAATAAAAAATTACCAGTTAAGTCTAGTCACATAAATATTCAAATGTGTGACAATGAAATTCTGAAATGGTCACACAAAATGAGTTCAAGTGTGGCTGTTTATTTTATCCTGGTACATTTAGTCACATAAATATCTGACTGTGTGGTCGTTTAAAAAACAGCACGTGTGACAAAATCCTAGATTTGTACTAGTGACCTCCAAATTCGTCTGTCTTGACCTTATAAATCCATTTAAGTTTGATCAAGTTGACTTTATCTGGATACGACACCAATTCCCAAACTTCTAGTCTTTCAAATTCATGAATTTTTTCTTGCATTGCATCGATCCATGATGGTTCAGTCATTGCTTGTTTGAAGTTCTTTGGTTCTATAGAGGTTAGGGAGGCATCAAAGTAACACACCATGGCGTCAGTTTTGGGTTGCTTTCTGGTGGAGACAGATCAAGAAGGGCCATCGATCACATTTGCTATTGGATGATCCTTAGTCCATCTACCAGTCAGTTCAAATGAAGTGTGGGATGGTCTCACATTAGATGATGGTCCTTGAGAAGTCGAGTCTTTATGAAGAAATTCGTGTAGAGGATCATCATGAAATAGTGGTGTTTTAGGGGATTCTTCAACACCTTGATAAATAATTGGAGAATGTTCATGATCTTGTATTGATGGGGAATTTGATGATGGTGCATCTTGGCCAATGGACGTAGACACAGGTGAATCGGCTATTTCAATAGCTCTTGGTGCATCAGCTACTGGAACTGTCGAGACAATAATAGTTGGAGGATTGAAGTATTCATCAAGCAAGGGTTGGAACAAAGTATCCTAATTATCTCTTTTGGTGGATTACATGGTTGTTGAGGAATAATGTTTGGTACGAGTCCTGAACTGGATGTTGTAGGAGTCATAACTTAAAGCCCGAGTCCTGAACCGAATTGTTCAGAAGCCATTGTTGTCAGCTCATCAAACGTCACATGAATTGTTTCTATAATTTTCCGGGTAATCCTGTTATAGATTCTGAAAGCTTTCTTTGCTGGCGCGTATCTAACGAAAATACCAATATCGGCCTTTGCATTCAGTTTACCCAAGTATTCACTGTCATTGGTTAGATAACATAGTGAACCAAAGACATGAAAGAACGATAAATCTGGCTTTTTGTCGTGCTTCAACTCATATGGAGTTTTGTTGTATCAAAGACGAATCAGAGAACGGTTTTGGGTATAACAGGCAGTATTGATTGCTTCGACCTATAGGAACAGAGGAGCTTTTGAAAATATCAACATAGTGCGGGCAGCTTCCACAAGAGTTAGGTTTCGTCTTTCGACAAACCCGTTTTGTTGAGGAGTGCGAGCAACTGAAGTTTGATGCGAAATGCCATCATTTTCATAAAAATCACAAAGAGTCTGGTTAACAAATTCAGTTCCATTATCTGTTTAAACATTACAGACAGTGGCATTCAACCGAACTTGAATATTCTTGATGCATTTGATGATAGCGTCAGGAGATTCATCCTTTGATCTCATAAATTTAACCCAAGTAAATCGCGAGTAATCATCAACAATTACCAAGATATACTTTTTCCCGTTAATGCTCTCCATATGCAAAAGATATAGTTTCTCCTGGTTAGTGTCCTCAGCTTTGGGTTGATGAGAAGATTTCTTGCTTTTTCCTAATGCATACGCTGAACACAGATGATCTTTCTGAAATTTAAGCTTTGGAATGCCTCATGCAAGACCGTCTTTAGCTAGCTTGTTAAGAGTACCAAAGTTGAGATGAGATAAACAACAATTCCATAACCAGCTCTTAGTCTTTGAAGCTTTTGATAGAAGAAAGATTGGATAAGTCTTTAGCATGTCATCAAGAGAAATAGTGTACAAATTTGTGTCACGAGAGCCTGAAAGTAGATCAACACCTTCTAAATTCTGAATAAAGCAAGTGTTTTTCTAAAATGCAACATCAAGATCCGCGTTACAGAATTGTCCAATAGAAAACAAGTTATGTCTAAGCCCTTCAACATAATACACCCTGGAGATAATTACATTCCCTTGCTGATAGTCACCATACGGTCGTTTCCGAATTGGACAGTTCCCATAAATTTACTAACAAAGTTCATGAGCTGAGAGCGGTTCCCTGTTATATGTTTTGAACATCTAGAGTCCAGATACCAGAGGACGATCTGGACAACCTATCATTGACAAGAAAAGAAGAAGATGGAACATCTATGGCATTAGATTCTACAATCTTAGCTTTTTTACTCAAACCTACTGATTTTATTTGTTTGGGTCTCCTACTATCGACTTTAATCTCTGGTTTTGGTGTGTCATCTGACTTAGGAGTGGTTTCCTTAAGATGTACTATTTTCTTAGGAGTGATCCTAGTTAAAGGGCACGAGTTACCAACTATAGTGAAAAATCTTCCTGTTGGTTTCCACTTAAATCCTACATCAGTGAACACTTTAACATAGGTTTCCAAGCTTTTTTCTTTTTGTTTCTTTTAGATTTAGAATTTGAACGCACATTCACTCATTCACAAAATCAACAAGACATATAGCATGATTAGCATCAAACAAACATTTGTTACATATATCACACATAGATTCAAACTTAGCATTTCTCACAGAATGCTTAATAAGTGCATTACTAATAGGTTCAAAAACAAAATTCTTCTTATTCAAACTAGATTTAATTATCCTAGGGTGGTTGGTATGTGCTATTTTACACATACCTTTTACCTTATATAACGAGCCCAAATACCCAAAAACGTGTGAAAAATACAATGTATTTGCTTGTTTTTGTGTTTGTGTATGTGCAGGTACGGATATTAGAGAAATGGACAAAATAAAGACAAAACCGGACAAAAACGAACACGAGAATGGAAAGAGTGCACAGGAGCCGGGAGTTTGTAAGCCAAGGTCAACAAAAGTCAACAAAAAGTCAACTTTGGTCAACTCACAAGATGACCAAACCTTGAAAATACCAAAATAACCCTTAATGTTAAATCATTTTCACTATAAGTCCTTAAATGAATAACACCGTTAGTCCTTTTATATTAAAATACTAACGGTCGTTAAGTCTATTATAAACCCAAAACCATAAAACCCTTTACCTGAGCCCAAAAAAAATCCCATGGCCTAACCACCCTTTTAAATAAATCCAACCCAAGTCAAAAGCTAGGTCAACGCCCCAAAAGATGCAGTCAAAATTGTTGTTACAATATATCTCTTTCATTTCACCTAATTTTCTCTCCAATTTCATTTACACAAACACAGGGTAAAATCTTGCCAATTACTCGATCTATATTCCTTCTAGAAGGACTGACAAGCCTGACACGTCTGCCATTTTTGCCACGTTGGCAATCCCACATGTTTTGATTGGATGAAGAGACGTGGAAGGCATCCAACGGCCCAAATTGAAGATTAGAAGCAGTTATGAGTGGATGGCTAAGATTAAAGAAGGGAGGAATGTCTTAAGAAGCTAGAAGGTTCTCTACACCCCTATAAATAGAAGGCTTCACTCACAGAGCAAATTATCTAGGAGTAGGAGTAGAGTAGGTAGTTTAATTGTAGCTTATTATTATTTTCTTAATGTAATTTCCTTTTAAAAATAGTGTAATCTCTTTGGAAGTTAATAAAATTCTATTTTCATTATGCCTTAAATTCTGTCTTAATTTTTAGCTAATTGGTTTATGTATTTCTTACTAATAAGCTCAAATAAGCTCTTTACTCTCTCAACTTCAGCTTATTAAGCTAAGTTTGTTTCAAGCTTAGCTTAAAAAGCTCATTACTCAATTCTCTCAAAAAGGTCCTGAATAAGCCAATTGAAGATAAGCCAGATTGGGATGGGCTTATAGGGCTTATTCTTAGCTTATCTCATATGCTAGCTTGTTGATAAGCTCTGTTGAGCAGCTTAAATCCCTGTTTGATGCAAGGGATAAGGTATATTTCATTTCTCACTTTATAGCTTAATTTCATTTAATTGCTTAAATGTCTGCTTATTTGCTTATTACTTCTCATTACTTGCTTAATTCTGTTTCAATAGTCTTAATAATGCTTTAAATTGTTAGAACATTGTTTAGATTGGCTCAGTTCTTAAAATTACTTTAATCTGCCTAAATAAGCCATAAATATGTCTTGTTATGTAGCTTAGTTTAAGGTGCTTATTTCCTGTTTGTTTTTGCTTAGTTGATTCTAATTTGCTTTGTTAGTTATCTATTTTTATAAGTTTTAAGCTTAATCCACTTTTTGAAGCTTAAAATGGATAAATCATTTTTAAAGAGGTGTTTCGCACAAGGCAGCACTAATTTGAGTTAGTGCTGTCAAGGCCATTTGGTGCTTTAAATTGGTTTTAAGTTTCATATTTAGGATTATAAAGATAGGATTCAAGGTTATTGTTAGGTTAGATATAGTTTTTAACGAGTTTGAAGGAAATTAGTTTGAATCTGTGAGCATTAGATCTGCTTCATAAGCATTTCTTGTTCAAGTTAGTTCTAGCTGCTTAGGTTACTTAATTTGCTCTTGTTTCTAGTGTTTAATTTAGTATAGATTCATGTCCTTCGCCTGCATCTAGTTGTTTTAAGTTTTGGTTGTTTATGTGTCAATTGCATCAGATAAGAAAAACAGGCAAACTGCCATTTTCAAGCTTTAAATTTAGATAGGTAAAGTAGGATTCAGCTTTTAAAATTTTGTGCACAAGTAGATTGTAGGGTAGTTTAAATATGTTTGAACTTATTTTAGCTTATAAAGCTTATTTGGTCATCTGTTTTTAAGCCTACTTTTAGCATTTTGTCTTTAAAAACCAAAAATAACACTCAGTACATGCTGAGTGTAAAAGCCTTTTTCAGCTAGTTTTTTCTTAGCTTATTTAGATTTCAAAATATATTTCAATGGATGTTTTAAATAGTTTAGAGGTCAAGCTTTTAAGATTTTCAAACCACTAGTCCATAAGGTTCTTCTAGCTCACTTAAAAATAAGCTCAAAGTAGCTGGTTTATCTGTTTTAAAAACAGTTTTGAATCAACATGCTTTTTGGCTTTTTCAGCTTTTAGCTTATTGTATTTGCTCAAATTTGGTTCATTCTAGTTTTTTAAGATTAGTTATAGGGCAGTAGTAGCTTATTTTACTTAGGCTTAAGCTTAATTTTTGCTTATTTTATTTCCTTAGTTTTGAAAAAAGCCAAAAAGTCCTTAAGTAGAATCTGTCAAATTGATAAGCTGTTTTCTAGCTTATTTTTTATTTTAAAAAAAGATGTTTTCACAAAAGTTGCTTATTATAAGTTGTTTAACAAATTTGCTTTTTAAATTTTTTGCAAAAAAATAAAAGGGAAGAGAGGAAATTGTGAGTGAGCTAGGCTCGAACTCACAACCTCTACCCTCCTCAACCTTTTATAAACATCAACACACACTCTTACCGCTGCGCCCTTGGGACTTTTACGTCCAAGGGTGCACCTTTTATTCTTTTATTATCTTTTTGAGCTCTTTTTCTTATAAGCACTTCGTGTGCTTATTTTCTTTTTCTAGGCTTATTCATTTCAGCTTATTAGTAGGTCTTATTTTTCTTACAATCTTTTCGCATTAGAACTTTTAGGAAATTTTCTTAGAATATTAGCTCAAGTTTAATTTTTCGTGCATTTATTTTTCATAAAATCTTTAAAAATCATAAAAAATAGAAAAATAATCAAAAATTTTTTTTTTCTGAAAAAAATTTTCTTTTATCATATTTTAGGTTTAGAAATTAAATTTGTTTTCGTAGGACTTAAATTTAGTATACTTGCTTAATTGTCGCGTTTTTAATGCCTCGTTTACTCATTTCATGTGTACGTTTTTATTTGAATTTCTTTGCATTACATGTTTTTGTTGCATTTAAATACTTGTTATTAACGTTTTAGTAGGATTTAGGAAAACCCAAATCAAAAACTTTAGACATTCGAAATGCGCGATCACGGAACTTAACCGATTTTCATTCACGCTTCGCCGAGAGCGACCCGGGAGGTTCTAGATATAACGTTTTGGTTAAAAGCGTTTATCTTAAACCCGATAGAAAAAATACTTACTATACTATAATTGGCTAATCCTTATACTATATATTACGTATACGTATCTGGAGAGGATCAAATTTTTGGCGTCGCTGCTGGGGAAGTGTGTACGATTATCGTGTTTCGTTCGAAGATTAGTGTTTTGAAGACCCTTCCTCGTGAAGTTATTGTTTTTCATTTGTGAATATTTTCTTAATAAAACAATAAAAATACAAAAATATTTTACACTTCTATTTTCTTTTATTAAAAAATTACTGTTTGTTAATCATTGTTACGACTTACCTTTAGATTACGTGTTATAAGGAAAGTTTAAGGCGGGTTTGATCCTAAGAACATCACACAAAAGGAGAATGGTTACTCTAAATAGCGCCTCGCGCTTACCAGCTCCTTCGCTTTCTTGTACGTATTTTTAGAGAGCTACCGTGCACATTTGACTTTCGGTTACCAAAAATATTTTTCTTTCTTATTTTAATTCCTTTTCTTATGAATAATTTTCAACACCCAAAAATAATCTCCTTTACCCTAAAATCCGTTTAATTCTTTCTTCTTATCCTCTATATTGTTTAATTCTTCGACATGTCTTCATATTACCAACCTAGTTGCTACGGGTGTGGAGGTCCTTTAGACGGTTCGATTTGTCGACAATGTAATTGCGAAAGGTGTGGAAATATGTGTTATGGAGGAATTTGTTTTCATTTCAAGTATGATACAAATCTGAATTCTCTCAATTTTTCTGACTACCCTCCACAACCCTAGTACGAGACGAATATTTGTGAGTTATGTGGAAACAATGCTCATTTTGGTTACGATTGTTCACCTCAAGTTCCGTTTGTTTACAATCAAAACCCGTGTTTTGATCAAAACTTCGATAATAATTTTCCACTAACTTCACCGAATTTTTCACAACAATATCTTTGTTGTGAAAACTGCGGGGGTCCTCATGAGAATTTTCAGTGTCAACCGTTGAACCAAAATTTCTATGAACCTAATCATTGCTATAATTCTAATTCTTCCGGTTTTGACCAACTTCAACCCCCGCAGTATTCCGTCATTCATCATCCTCCTCAAGCAACGAGTACGGAAATGTTGCAAGCTAGAGAAAACCTAATGGAAATTATTCGAACCTTTTTAAAGAAATTTAATCATATACCTCCTGAAGAAAAACCAATAGATTTCTTGTTAGCTGAGGATAAATTTCTTAAAATTAAGCAAGCTATTGAAGAAGAGCAAAATCAACCAGAGGATATACAAGAATTGATGCTTAAACTTCTTAACGATTTGAAAATTTATGATGAAATCCTGCTGAAACAAGAACAGCAGGCAGTTCAAGAAGAGCAAGAGGAGCAGGTAGCTCAAAGTTTTCTTCTAAATTGGAATTTTCCTATGGTTGATGATGATGAGTATACTATTTTATATAGATCGTCTAAATCAATCACACCCGACTTACCAACCGAGGAGCCCGATAACTCTCTAAGTATGGGGGACGAGCATCTTAACACTATTCCGGAAATGAAATCGGACGAAGTAATAAAGTCTAGTGTTGAGAACCTTGTCCCAATCCCAAGTGAGTCCAAGGGTATTTTCGACGATATTTGTGATGTGCCGTCTTGTGATAATGATCATTTTGATGCTGAATTTGGACTTATTAACTCTTTGCTTAGTCGAGTATTTTCGATCAAATTCCTAAAGATGATTCTTCTTCCCGAGGAGTTCGCCGGTGAACTCGATCTTATTGATCTAATTTTACCGGGAATTGATGAAGATAATTTTGATGAAGAAGAAGGAGCGATAAATATTGATATTCTTCAAATTGAGGACGAAATTCTTCGTGAGAAATTATTAAACGTCAATCTTCTTATTGATAAGATCAAAGCATTGAATCTTACTCCTTCTTTTCCTTTTGTGTTCGAATATCCCTCCTCTTCTCCTATTCCCGTTGTGGATAGTGAATTTCTTATAGAGGAGGTTGATACATTTCTTGTTCCGGAAGACTCGATACCACCGGGTATTGAGAGCGATTTTGACTCGGAAGGGGATATCGTTTTTCTTGACAACTTACTTAACGATGATCCTATTCCCGAGTATGAGCATTTTACCTTCGACATTGAGCCCGATGCGCCCGTGATAAACAATTTTGATGAGCTTAATGAAGATGAATGTTTTGACCCAGGGGGAGGTGAGATTGTTTTTTCTCCAAATATTAAAGATGACGAATCCTTCACATTTGTCATTCGGACTTTTCTCCCGTATCTCACCTACCCTGTGGATTCTCCTTTACTTCTCTCCACCGGGAGTGAAGACACCATTTTTGACCCCGGCATCTCCACTTAGAGCCGGTGGCATCTCATCGGGATGGAACTTTCATGTGCTTTAATGTTTATCCAAACATTAATGAAAGCCCGATTGAGATTTTCTTTTCCATTTGCTCCCCCATGGACCAATGAATTTGGGGTCGAGTCAAGCTCGTGACTCGGTTAACAAAAACAAGCATTTTTATCTTCTTATCTATTTTCTAACAATTAATGTGAGGAGGCTCGCCTTTTCTTTTCTCGTGTTTCGTGTTTTGTTATTTTTATTGTCCAGGATTGCTTGGATTTTAAAAACTCTCGTGCTCATGGTTTTGTCCATTCATACATTCGAGCTTCATATCCTCAGCTTTATTTAGGGAGTCTAATATCCTAATTTTATCGATTAACCTATTTATATCAAGAATATGCATTGGAATTAGTATGGGGGAATCTCACATTGAGGACAATGTGTAGTTTTAGTATGGGGGGAATCTATCGATTTGATTATACCTGCAGCCGTTGTTCTCACGTAACCCGTTTTTCCACCAAAAATATTTGATTTATGTGAAAATGGCAAAATTTAAAAAAAATTTTTGTGCATGATAAAATGAAAAAAAATTTCCCCAAACTAATGGCAAGCAAAGGCTAGGAAGTTCGAGTGAACCAGGACAAAACACCGAACACGAGAGTCTTCAAATTTTTTGGGTCAATCCTACAAACAATCACAAGCACAAACAACAAGAATCGGAAGAGTACAAGCCTCCTCTCCTACGAAGCACTTTGTTTTTGGTAACCGAGTCACATAGCTTGACTCGATCCCCGCATTTAATTGTTCATGGGGATAAAAACAAGTGGAAGAGCAAACTTCCATTTGACTTTTAAATGCCACCGGCTCAAGATAAGAAAAATGAAAAGCAGAGATGCCGAGGTCAAAAATGGTGTCCTCACTCCCGAAGGAGAAAACAATTGTGAAGAAAAGATAATGGCGATCCTTAGAGGATAATCTCACATATGATGGAGAAAAAAATTTCTCCATAACCCCGAGGTCAAAAACTTTATCCTCGGTCATTAAATCAAAAATTATCTCTCGAATCCTGAGGTTGAAAACTTTGTCCTTGGTCATCAAATCATCATTATCAGGTTCATCCTTTAAGCTTCTTGGGTCATGATCTAAAAATACCCCGGGGGAGAGATTATGGGTGGTGTTATGCAAAATCTCAAGAACGTCTCCTTCCGAGTCATTATAAGCGTCCATAAAAGCATCGAATTTATCAATTTCGCCTCCTGGGTTGAAACACTCATCCTCATCGAAAAGAGGTGTGTTAAGTAAAACTGGCTTATCAAAATTAGAAACATTGGAGTCCTTGTGCTCGACATCCTCTAATATCTCATTAAAAAGAGGATTAATGTCACTAGAGTTGTAATTTTCATCAAATTCAAAAAGAGGGTTTGAATAAACTTGAAAATTTTCTTCTTGAACATCCTTCTTAAGAAATGACTTGTCATCATCGTCGTCTCCCGGTGGAGGTAAGCAAACTAGAGCAGGTTCGTTGATGAACCTCTCGGGATTAGGATCAATCGTAATATTAGGTGAAAAATCTGTTGACGGATCACGGTTAAGCAACAGTTCAATTTCTCTAAGTTCGGCTTCAAAATCAACATCCTTATTTCTCGTTGGAAATGGGTCAAGAAGAGCGAGTTCATCGGCGAACTCCTCAAGAAGAGAATCGCTAGTCTCAAAAGATATGAGACTAGGACGAGAATCAGAAAGCGGAGTGGTACTGCCACTCGAGAAATGATTTGATTTCTTTAATCTTAATACTTCTCCAAAATTATCCTCGCATGAGACATCAATGAAATTAATCATTTTAATTGACTCATTTGCATGCTTTTGAGGATGCTTATCGACATGAAAGATTAATCGTTCATCCCCGTTCCTTAAGATAAGCTCTCCTTCATATACATCAATTAAGGCACGGCTGGTCCTCAAAAAGGATCTCCCTAAAATGAGAAGAACCCAAGGATCAGCTTCAAAATCAACAACAACAAAGTCGGATATTAAACATAATAAAAATTGCAAATATATGCTTGTTTTTGTGTTTGTGTATGTGCAGGTACGAATATTAAAGAAATAGACAAAATAAAGACAAAACCGAACAAAAACGATCATGAGAATGGAAAGAGTGCATAAGATCCGGGAGTTTGTAAGCCAAGGTCAACAAAAAGTCAACTTTGGTCAACTCACAAGATGACAAAACCTTGAAATTACCAAAATAGCCCTTATTGTTAAATTAATTTCACCAAAAGCCCTAAAATCAATAACACCGTTAGTCCTTTTATATTAAGGACTAACCGTCGTTAAGTCCTTAACTAAACCTTTTAACTTTTAACTGAGCCCAAATAAAAACACCAGCCCAAAACCTTTTCCAAGCCCAAGTCAACCCCCATATAGCTCAGTCAAAAGAAACGAAATAAAAAAAGAATAAGCGGGAAAAGGAATTACCATTGTTCATCTTCCCCACATTTACCCTGCTCTAATTACCTTCGTTTAATGAAAGATAACCCTTCTAGAAACCTTTTTCTGACACGTCTGACACAAGGGATGCCACGCTGGCAATCCGCAGGGTAATAATGATTGGCTAATAATACATATCAGAAACAAAGGGCTCAGATTGATTTGGATTTGTGGCAGTTATGGATGGATGGCCAAGATGAGCTCTAAAGGTTTTTCCTCACATAACAAAAACAGGAGGAGCGTCCCTGGATCTGAAATCATCTGCTCAAGGCTATAAATAGAAGCTCTCACACATAGTGCAAAAGCTATCTAGGAGTAGGAGTAGAGTATGTAGTTTAATTGTAGCTTATTTTTAGCTTATTATTGTTTTCTTAATGTAATTTCCTTTTAAAAGCAGGGTAATCTCTTTTGAAGTTAATAAAATTCTATTTTCATGGTGCCTTAAATTTTGTCTTAATTTTTAGCTAATTGGTTTAAGTGTTTCTTACTAATAAGCTCAAATAAGCTCTTTACTCTCTCAACTTCAGCTTATTAAGCTAAGTTTGTTTCAAGCTTAGCTTAAAAAGCTCATAACTCAATTCTCTCAAAAAGGTCTTGAATAAGCCAATGGAAGATAAGCCAGATTGGGATGGGCTTATAGGGCTTATTCTTAGCTTATCTCATAAGCTAGCTTGTTGATAAGCTCTGTTGAGCAGCTTAAATCCCTATTTGGTGCAAGGGATAAGGTACATTTCATTTCTCCCTTTATAACTTAATTTCATTTAATTACTTAAATGTCTGCTGATTTGCTTATTACTTCTCATTACTTGCTTAATTATGTTTCAATAGTCTTAATAATGCTTTAAATTGTTAGAACATAGTTTAGATTGGCTTAGTTCTTAAAATTACTTTAATCTGCCTAAATAAGCCATAAATATGTCTTGTTATGTAGCTTAGTTTAAGGTGCTTATTTCCTGTTTGTTTTGCTTAGTTGATTCTAATTTGCTTTGTTAGTTATCTATTTTCATAAGTTTTAAGCTTAATCCACTTTTTGAAGCTTAAAAATGGATAAATCATTTTTAAAGGGGTGTTTGGAAAGGGAGGGCTAGCACTAATATGAGTAATGTGTCAAGGCCATTTGGTGCTTTAAATAGGTTTTAAGTATCATATTTAAGATTATAAGATCAGGATTTAAGGTTTTTGTAGGCTTAGATTATTTTTGATAAGGTTGTGTATTGTTAGATAGAATTTGTTGTCATAAGAGAAGTGAAGTGTTACGTCGTGTTCTTTCCAGTAATTCTATTTCATATAATAAAGAGAAGTCTCCCATTTTGTCATGCTTGTCAGCTTGGCAAGCACGTGAAGATTCCATTTGTTAGTTTTAGTACTCCAGTTCAATGTTTGTTTGACATTATTCACTCGGGCTTGTGGACTTCCCCAATTCCAAGTCTTTCTGGTTTTAAATACTATGTTTTGTTTTTAGATCATTATTCGCAATATGTTTGGGTTTAAACGTTAGTTAATAAATCTGATGTTTTTTCCAAGTTTGTGTTGTTTCGTAATTTTATGCTCACTAAATTTAAGTGTGAAATAAAGTCATTTCAGTGTGATCATGACGGTGAATTTGACAACCATGCCTTTCATACGTTATTTGCTGATAATGAGATTCAGTTTTGCTTTTCTTGTTTACGCACCTCACAAAAAATGTAAAGTCTGAAAGGATGATCCGGACCATTAACATTCTTATTCGCACGTTACTCTTTCAGGCTCATCTACCCCCTAATTATTGGACTAGAGCTTTTAATATGGCCATTTACTTATTAAACATTTTGCCTTCACGTGCCATAGGCATGGCATACCTTATACCCGTCTTTTTGGGACCATCCCGACTATAGTGTTTTACGTACTTTTAGGTGTCTTTGTTACCCTCTCCTTGACACCACTCACAAACTTGAACCCTGAGCTACACCTTCTATATATTTAGGACACGCCACCAATCACCATGGATATCGTTGCCTTGTCTTTAACATAAATAAAATTATCATTTCTCGACATGTTATATTTAATGAGACGGTATTTCTGTTTGGTTCAATGACACCCACCTCGACTCCCTCATATGATTTTTTGGATGACTCGTCTAGTGTCATTTCTAATATCATTAAATTGTCACCTATCACTAATCCCGATATACCTACTGATCCTATTCATGTAACAAAAATTAGACCAACTGATTCATCTATACCCGCCGACCCAACAAATACACCCGGCCCACCAACCTCAGCCGCATCTAATAAACCCGGCCCACTAAATGCACGCGACCCAACAACCTCAGCCGCATCAAATGAACCTGACCCAATGAACCCGGCCCACCAACTTCAGCCTAATAGACCCCTATTACCGATGCACATCTTACCGCTATCCCAATCCAACAGCCCGCTACACCTCAACATGCCTTTATTTCTGTTTCCAATATTCCATCAACTCAAGATGATAACCAGATTCCGGTTTCAGTTCACCCCATGGTCACACGTTTTCGTGTCGGGACTAATCGTCCTACGCAATGTCTTAATCTTCATGTGTATTCTGTCTCCCCTTTACCTAAATCGTATAGCGATGCATTTAATGATCCAAATTGGCAAAATGCTATGTCTGATGAATATAATGCACTTATTAGAAATAACACTTGGATTGTTCATTGTATGTGGTTATTTCGCCATAAGTAATTAGCATATGACACTCTTAGTCGCTACAAGGCTCGTCTTGTAGAAAATAGTAGTATACAGATAGAGGGTGTTGATGTTGATGAGACTTTTAGCCCGGTGGTTAAACTAGGTACTATTCAGATGGTACTTAGTTTGGTTATTTCTAGACATTAGCCAGTTCATCAGCTTGATGTCAAGAATGCATTTATTCTTGGTAATTTATCTGAGACAGTTTATATGCATCAGCCTCCAGGGTTTCGGGATTATGCACATCCTGATTATGTTTGCTTATTGCAGAGGTCTGTTTATGGTCTTAAAAAGACCCGTCAAGCTTGTTTTCAGCGTTTTGCTGCTTATATTACTCGGGTTGGGTTTAGTCCTAGTCGTTGTGACTCATCATTATTTATCTATCGATACGAGACTGACACTACGTATTTGTTACTATATGTTGATGATATTTTCCTCACTTCTTCATCTGAGATTTTGTTACAGCAGCTTATTACTTCTTTACATAAGGAGTTCTTTATGATGGATCTAGGTTCTCTTAATTATTTTTTGGGTATTTCTGTTACACGTGATTCTTCAGGGATGTTTCTATCTCAGCGTAAGTATGCTATTGAGATTCTTGAGTGGGCTCATATGGATTGTTGTAACTCCAGCCGGACTCTTTTTTACACTGAGTCCAAACTGGGTGTTGATGGTGATCCGATTTCTGATCCGATGTTATACATGAGTCTTGCGGGTTCTCTTCAGTATCTTACTTTTACTCACCCTGATATTTCTTATGCAGTGCAGCAGGTCTGTCTTTATATGCATGATCCTCGGGAGCCTTATTTTTCGGCTCATAAACGGATTTTGAGGTATGCTCGTGGTACATTGGTTTATGGGCTACAAATATTTTCCTCATCTACTACATATTTGGTTGCTTATACGGATGCGGATTGGGCTGGCTGTCTTATTACTCGGCGATCCACTTTTGGTTATTGTGTCTTTCTTGGCAACAACTTACTCTGTTGGTGCTCTAAGCATCAACCGACGCTTTCTCGTACGAGTGCTGAAGCAGAGTATCGTGGTGTTGCTAATGTTGTTGCTGAAACTTGTTGGTTGCGGAATCTACTACGTGAGTTGCATACACCTTTGTCTTCTGCTACACTTGTTTATAGTGATAATGTCAGTACTGTGTATTTATCTTTGAATCTTTTTTTTATTGGTAACCATGATTTCCGCTCTTTGGGCTGACTAATCCACGGGGTTTGAACTCACCGCCACACATACTCAAACCAGGTAAAGCCCTCCCTTTTTAGGAGGTTGGCGTGGCCACTTCAGAGTTGTTTGCACCTAGCAGGATTCGAACTTGGGACCTCACACCTTTTAGTGTGATTCTTGCAAGTCCTTTTACCACTAGGCCAACCCTGAGTGGTTATTTATCTTTGAATCCGGTTCATCATCAATGTACGAAGCATATAGAGATTGATATTCACTTTGTTCGGGATTTGGTTGCTGCTGGTCAGGTTCGAGTTCTTCATGTTCCTTCAAGTAATCAGTATGCAGATATTTTCACTAAAGGTTTACCTTCAGCTTTGTTTGAGGAGTTTCATACCAGTTTGAGTGTCCGTTGTCCTCCCGCTCCAAGTGCAAGGGAGTGTTACTCGTATATTTAGTATACCCAATTATATGGGCCAAGGCGCAAGTATTATTTGTAAGGGTTAGGGTTTACACACTATAAATATCATTCGGTATGAAGAATAAACACAAGACACTTTACACTTCTACAAAAATATTCAAAAATAAATATCATATTTAGATATTTAGTGATTCGGAGGTGTAGATTTATTTTCCGTGTATAAATGTAATGAAGTTTATCACATAGTCTCTTAATTACTTGCGAATATAACCCGTTGTAACTTCTTGTCTTTAGAAAGTTGGTACGGCAGGAATTATGATGGCTAGGCGATGTGTTGTGTGTGTGGCCATGGTTTAGTGATGAGTGTGTGTGGGGGGTGGGGGGGGGGGGGGGGGGTGGCATGAGATACTCCGAGTCACCAGTTTTTCATTGTGAAAATTAGTCCAACAAAAAAATCTTGTCATCTGTAAATTTGTTGTAACAAAAGCCGTATAATCAAAAAACAATGCTCGGCAAAAATTGTAATTACAAGGTTTAAGCCTCAGGAGCGGACATGTACCTCGCCAATGATTCATAACAGACCACACACTCCGGCGTTTTATAGCTTCATCCTTATAATAAATATTTCATCTTAGAATTTTTCTTTGTTCTTTTTGTTAACTCGTAAATAAATAAGTAATCAAATACGGAGTACCACATTTGTTGATTTCTTTATCAAGTAATGCATACTCTATCAATTATGTTCCAACCTATCATATCCTTTTATTGAAACACGGTTGATATATAATTGATGGATTATATGTATTGTATTTATCTATTAGAATGTAAACTTTAAAATCTGTTTTCGTTTTGTACACGACCGTGTATACCTCAGACTATTGGCATGAATTAATTTCGAGATACAAAAATTCAAACGATAACTAAGATGTGGTAGGCTTTTTGTATAAATTATCCCTTTGTTTAAATCAGAGATAGAAAAACTTGTGAAAGATAATCAATTTATATTTAGAAAGTAGTTTTCAAATGGTGGGATTAAATGGTAGGAGGTTTCTTTGGTAAAAGTGGGGTTGTCGGAGAGTTTGTAACAATGTAAGTGAGTTTTGTAGGCATCAAAGTAGATGGTTTATAGGAGGCAACATATTCATGTGTCACCTTCTTTATCAATAAAATATATTTGTTTTTACCAAAATTTCCCATCAACGTCTCACCTTAATTCTACCCCCCCTATGTCAAGCAAATTTATACATTTGTTAATCGGAGAAAATTTCTTAAATGGACTGTTTACGGTACAATATTACAAAGAGTGTTTTTTTTTAACGGCAACTTTTATAAGAAAACTAGCAAGGCGCTAGAAACATTACAAGGAAATCACATAAGGGTTTTTAAACCAAGAATCCTGAGAAAAAGAACTAGAACAACGATTAACACACCAATTAAAGGAGAACGAAACAATATCGTCGAACAACAATGAACGCTTCAGGGGAGAGTCATCAAAGATAGACCTGTTACGAAAGGACCAAATGAACCACCAAAATGTGAGAAAAACTCCCTCCAACAACATTTTAAGCTTGCCCAACATCCGAATAGAAGCAAACCAGGAATTCCACTCGACAAACGACGAAATTTTAGTCCAATTGAGATTCCACCAATGACATATTCTCAGAGCGATAGATCTAGCCAACTCGCATCCAAAGAACAAGTCCTGAGCTTTTTCAGGGAACAAACCACAAATCGGACATAAGGATGAATCCATGATAGCTCCTCTTTTGGCTAAATTGTCTCTAGTCGGAAGACGATCAAGGAAGAAATAAATCATCAAGAACCGAACGAATGTCTTTAACACGAAACATACCTTCTCCGTTAAGATCACAGGACCATCTATCCGACGACGGAGAGAAAATAAACGAACCAAGCAACGAATTCAACTCGGACCATTGATGACTCTCTACACCATCCCGAACCTGCCTTCGAAAAGAAACATTAAGGGATGAGGCTCCCCTTTTAACAGCAACTGACACTGCTTTGGTCCTCTCTAAAGCAAAAATGCGGGGAAACCGGATACTAAGAGGTA
>BQNB010067183.1:10000-34290 GCA_026074375.1 Tanacetum coccineum | reverse complement strand
TTATGGTAGACATTGTGGTGGTCGAGTAGGTAGTTATCCTTTTGGTGGCGGTCCTAGAGGTAGTTATCCTTTTGGTTTTGGTCATGGAGGTGGGTATGATAGTCAGGGGTACCCGTATGGCGGCGGTCTTGGAGGTGGTTACTCTTATTGCGAGGGTCCTGGAGGTGGGTATAGTGGTTATGGTTTCCCTTATGGTTGTGGTTACTCGGGAGGTAGTTATCCTGGTGGTGGTTATGTTTCATAAGCTCGCTTTTTTGTGGCTTGTTTTGAATCTTTTTGGCTTATATAAGTTTATTGTGTCATAATTAACTTATATTAGCTGAAAAGTTTTAAAAAAAGCCAAAATCAAATAAGCTATAAGCCGAAACAAACATCCCAGGTTATGATAGGTTGAAAAAATGGCTTATAAGCCCATAAGTACAAAAAAGGGTTTATCAAAGCCCCGATTATATAACCAAAGGCTTGTGCATTAATAAATGAAAAACTCATAAACCCAAGCTTATCCAATCACATCAATGGGCTTGTTTTGGCTATACAAGCTAATAAACCCCATAAAAAGCTAAAAACTGACACCCGATAAACTAATAAGCTAAAAAAGTGGCTTATGAGCTTATCAAATTTTTAATAAGTCGCGCCAATCTACTTTATACATATTGAAATCTAAAAAGTGGCCTATGAACTTACCACCATTTTACACTTTCTCCGTTTAATTTTGTAATTATTTGACGAGCTCTGTGACTTCGCTTTTTGAGATCTGCTTCTTCCTCTTGTTTTCATTGAGGTTTGTGAGTTATTAGGCATAATTGTACTTATTGTGGTTGTGAGTTAAAAGTAATGATGGCTAACAAGAAAAAATGAATGGCGCAGAAGAATAAATTTTTTTCCGGCGGCAAACAGAGCGACAAGACAAGACGATATCAATATTCTCTTTTTATTTTTTTTAACTTGTTATTGGTAGTTAATGCGGCAAATTTGAAGAAAAATTTTTTTTTATTGAAAGTATAAATTTGGGTTGGTAAAACACTTTAATAATGCCTCGTTTGATTTGCGAAGAGTGTAAGGTGGTTAGGGGTGTTAAAAAAAACCGCAGAATCAATGAATCGAGCCGAACCTTTCAATCCGAAACTGAAAAACCCGAAACTGAAGAAACCGAAATCGAAAAAACCCGCTTATCATGCTTCGGTTTCGATTTTCACTTTTAAATATCCGCGGTTAACCGAACCGAACCGTACATACTATACATGATTATTTTCTAACTAATATTCAAATAATTGTACAAATATTAACCAATTAGTACAATACTTTTATTATATAACAGCTTTTAAGCTCCTAAAGTAAAACATTTTGTAAAAATATATGTGAGAATATTGATTAATGTGATCGTAATTTATAAACGTCGAATAATATTATTTTGTTAATATGTATATATGAACATTTTTTTTTAGAACGGCGAGTTAGTTGTTAGTGATTCGAGCCCGCAGTGACATCCAATTGGGCAGTATGCAAGCCACGAACATTTCTCCTTAGGGGATAAAACCCCACTCTTGCTTCTATTTAAGGGCCCCTAAAGGTCCTTGGTGAGACTTGAACCTGAGACCTCTCCAAGGATACCTCCCCAAGGTTACCCTTGGTGGCCAACTGTGCTAGACAGTTGGTTATGTATATATGAACATTTAAATGAATAATTGTAATGAAATACTTAAATTTTATATTAATAAACTCAACGTCATTTAATATTACTAAAAAGTCATTTTGTGTTTCTAGACCATCTTATTTTTTATACGTTAAACTCGATTAAACGTCAAAAGCGGTTAACCGTGACCCGAACCGCGAGTAACCGCTCACTTCGGGTACCCGCATGTCCGGTTACCCGCCTAGTACGGTTCGGTAACGGATAGTAAAATTAACTACCCGCCCCACGACGGATAGTTTAAATCTTCCAACTAACCGAACCGAACCGCCTCGCGAACACCCCTAAAGGTGGTGTTTGTTTCATTAAGATGTTTGAGGTCTGAATCTGACTACCGCCTCTTACTGGTAAGAGGCGGTCATGAATTTTATGATAAAAATTCATGTTTAATGAAATAATGTTGTTCATTTATTTATAATTGTCTGAGTGGTTTTAATTATCAAATTTAAGATATATACTAAACCATAACAATAATAACTTGAGTAAATAAAACATTTTTATCAACTCAAAGAAGTGCAAAAAAGAAAATTTAATAAGAGTATATTTTGTGGTGTTGATTCTCCCTCTGTTTCCGCTAGCTCTCCTGCCCCCCAGTTTATGAAGTCTTTGGCAAAGAGTTATTTTGGTTTCATTGATGGTCAGCTGACTTCGCAGTTTGGATTGAGTCATCGACAGGAGGCTCTTCTCAGTTGTGTTCGTGCTCCTCATGCACATGACTTTCTCTCTACTATTCCTATTGATGGGTTGGGGCAGCGGATGAACCCGAGGCAGTTTCGTGCTGTTTTGTGCTATCGTCTGTCAGTTCCTTTGTTCCCTATTGGATCTTTTTGATCGAGTTGTCATGTTCATAAGATGGATCAGTGGGGGGATCATACGGTTCATTGTGCTTGTGAGGTGGGGGTGAAGTTCTGACACAATCTTGTTCGTGATACATTGGTAGATATTTGTTCTAAGGTTGGTGTGTCGGTGAGGAAAGAGGTTCCCATGGGATTCCTTTCGAGTGAGGGATGTGACCTTCTACCGGCGGATCTATTGTTGTATAATTGGTCTAATGGCAAGGACGCTTGTCCTGATGTTACAGGCGTCTCTCACCAATCTGTTTTCTCAGCTCCTCACCCTAACAAACAGAAAAAATAAAATAATAACTGAATGTAATGGTTTTACAGATCGACCAGAACTAAAAGATTAAAGGTTTAGTACCAGGGCGGATGTAATGATATCATAACCATAATGATCAGATGAATATCCCTTATCGCCGCGAAGATCTTATGATAAAGACCAAAAAAACGAGCTCAACAAGTGCTTATTTTCAAGATATTTTAAAAAATGAAGCAAATGAAAATATGTTATAATTGTAGATTGTGAACCGTACCTAATTTTGTCCCAACGAGTACTACTGGAACATTGGGTGCAAATCGTCGAAGTTCTGGCATCCACTGTATGAACGGATACTTAAAAAGTCAAACATACATTAATTTGCCAAAGAATGTAATTATGAGTTAATCCGAAATGATACTCCTAAATTAAGTGATTAAGAATGCACGACCATAAGAATTATTATGAAATTTAAAGCTAGCTCTTTCGGTTTTAAAAAGTTAAATATCGATCCTAGCTTTAAAGAGCATAGTTGTTGATGCAATAATTGGACGATCCGGTGAATACCCGAATTAGGTGTAATTCGGGTCTTGGTATCCTTGTCTTGCACCAAGTGAATTTGTAGTCGGGGACCTGCGCACTAAGAGAAACACACCGTTAGACTTACCGTGAGGACGTGCCCCACGATTAGACTCCGGCGTGAGAGTAAGTAATCGGTTTTAAGTGAGTTTAGGGTTAGATTGCGCATGGAATCGTTACCTTGGAGGGTACCCGGAGGGCCCCTTATATAGTGATGAGCCCGTAGGCGGTTTCGTGTCCTTCAAGGGAACGATCTTTGTGGAATATTTACTATCCTTATCCCGTGGGAGTAAGGAAGGTAAATATTTAGTGTATATCCGGTATCCTTACCTCGTTGGAATAAGGAAGTGGATATTTATAATCCTTTCCTAAATAGAATACGATTCTATTTAGTTTAGGATGTGTACGAGTGATGTTCGGCTTGTTATGTTCAAGCCCATCTCGTAATAGGACCTCGTAAGCCCATTGCTCGGTAAGACTGTTACGAGCTCTTGAGCCCAATGCTCGGTAAGGCTATTACGAGCTCTTGAGCCTATTTAGGACTTCGTGGGCTCTTCTTGCCCACTATTTAGTCCAGTAGCTATTCCTTTCTGGTCCAAGTTCTTAGTTTAGCTCCGTGGGTTGGGTTTCTGACCCGAGTGAGGACTATACGTCATCATGTCCCCCCAGTCTAGTATGCGCAGATGTAATATGCGGGTTCTAGACTCAATAATGCTTGTATGCTCTTTCCGTAATGCTCTTAATAATGTGCTCGTGCGTGCTCTTCGGCTTCTCGATTTCTTCTTTGTGAAGTTTCTTCTTTGCTCCAGTTTTATTTAGGAGTTTCTTTGTGCGTGGTCAAGGTACGGGAGTATTTGCGTGTGTTTGTGTGTCTCATATATTTGCTTTGAGGTAAATTTTATATTGAAGATGTACCTTTTATCCGCCGTGCGTAGTCATAGCTTGTAGTCTTCGGATTCTACCAGGAGTTTTGTTTTTGCGCTTCATCTTTATTCACAGTCCTGCTTCGTATAACTTTTAGAACCATGTCCTTTTGAATACGGAATGCACTTTATTGCATTTATTTGTTCCAGGATTCCGTAGCTTCTTTCTTCCGCCGTAGGGGTAGTCAATGATTATATCTAAGCCACTTGGTTTTGTATTTTGCTTGTATACTTTGACTCTGCATTGAATTTCTGTCTTGGGAAGGTCGAGTATTAAGTCTGTTATTAATTTCTTGATTTCTCCTTTGACATTCTTTTTATCGCCGTACACGTGTGTGGGCGTGATTCTTCATTTTTTGATTATAAGTAGTCGCTCTCTCTTCATGATTTTCTTCCTCATTTGTGCTTTTCTTTTCTTTCAATGGCTTGCTCCGTGAATAGTCACATTTCCTTGGAGATGAATGGTATTACTGCGGAAGAACTTCAATATTTCTTACATTATGAGTTTCCGTCCTGTCGTTCGTTGAAGGTTATTTGTCCCGGTTTTTGGGATACTATGCTTTGCCCTCCTGTGGGTTACGTTGGTTTGTATACCCGTTCTTTTACTCATGGTAATCTTCGGATTCCTTTATGCACTTTTGTCTGCGAAGTACTTGAGTACTTTCGTATTCATATTTCTAGGATGAGTCCTGATGGTTTTCTTAAGCTCACCAACTTTATCATGATATGTAAGGCGTATGGTTGTGAGCCTTCTGTTGGACTCTTTCGTGCTTTCTTCAATGTTTATGAGGTTGGTGGTTGGTTTTGGTTTCGTAAGAGAAGGCGTTCCAGAGATTTGTTTTCAGAGCCTGTTGTTCCCGTTGCTAGCTGGAAGTGGACCTTCTTTTGGATAGAGGATTCTATCGTTCCTTCCCAGTTTCCTCAGTTGATTTCCCGTGATAATCTCTTCCGTAATGGTGTTGCTACCCTTCAAAGGCGCGTGTATATGATAACTTCGCTCTTCATCTAGGTGGTATTCTTCCTGATTGGGACAGTAGCCCAGGTTATCCCATCATCAGCGTTCGTGGTGTAGGTACGTGCTTGCTTCTTTTTGTATGCTCCGCTTGCTTAGTATCATCTTTTTTGGACATGTGTTTACATGTGTGCCTTTCTTTCTTTTTTCAGTAAAGTCCTTTAAGGACTTTGTTTATGAGGGGATATCTACCATGGATGTTGATTACCAGTATGCTGCCGAAGCTCCTCCTGGAGATGTTGGTTCTCCTTCTCGTGATGGTGTTGAAGGAGGTGGGTTTGATGATGAAGCTCCTGTTGCCGCAAGGGTTTGTGCTAGAAGGCGCTCATTGGGTTCTTCTTCTGCTGGTTTGTCTTGAAGGACATTGTGTGTTTGTGTTTCTTTGAACACTCTTTTGAAGGTCTATGTTACCTTGTTAAACAGTTTATTATGTCCTTGACATTTTCTACCTTTTGTTTGTGAATACGTACTTTGACTTGCTTCTTTGAACAATTCTACTATTTGCTGTTTGAACTTGTTTATTCATTGATTGGCTTCGTAGCTATTCCTCTGTGCTTGAATCTTTTGAGTTTATCCTTTTGCACTGCTTTGTTTGTTGTTAGGACTGTACGTCAGTTACTGTTCTATTGCTCTTCTGCGTATTCGCGCATATAGTTCTGGTCCGGAGGTTCTTTATTTATATGGCTTTCTGTGTTTGCCTCTTTGACCTTCTGCGGATTATTTTTCTCTGAGTTTAGATTTTTTAGCTTTTATCTTGCTAGTTGTACTCCTGCTTTTGAAGTTGTTCTTCCATATTTTGCGATGACTCTTTCTGGGAAGTAAATTGCTTTTTAGCAGATGTGTTGTCGCTTTTCATCTTTCCTTTGCTGGCTTTATGTTCTGCTGCGGTTTGCTTTGTATAAGCTGTTGTTTTTTCTTGGGTTCTCCCTTATTGTGGATATTCTTCTTGAGGTGGCATTGACTTGCTTTGGAAGATATATCGTAATCTGCTATTATTGTTTGGGCAGGTATGCTTGCGTACCTCTTCTTCATTTTTCTATTTGCAGTCTTATCTGTAGTTTATTGTTACCAGTTTATATCGGCAACATATGTTCTACATTTTGTTCGTGCAAAATTTGTGTAGCTAACTGTTTATTTTGGATAGTCTCCAAAACCTCGTTTCGCTACTCTCTTATTATGTATGCTTTGTGCATTTGTTTTTGGCCTTTTTGAAAAAATTCTCAAAAATTAGCTTCATACTATCTCTGCTATATAGTATGATTGTGCTTTACGCATTTACCTTTGTTGTATCAGAGGTTTGGATTAGTCATAGAAATGACATCATCTTTGTGCACAGCGTGTCTAACAGCGCTATGGGCGCCACCTTTACCGACGTCTTTGGTAAAAGGTGTATTTAAAAGGGAGTTTTTTCTCCTAAGCCGATGGGTATTGCAATCCCTCTTACACGACAAGCTTTAATTAGTAGGTTAACTCAGCCTATGCTCCCGTAGGAATTGTGTGCACACGCCTTCGTGGGCATTTTCATGCGTTTTTATTAAACGCTGATTTTGTAATGAATTATTTCGGTCCTTTATCGGGGACAAATAATTTTGTAATATTTTATATTTATATTATGATCGAAATTTTATCAAGTTTGTAAATAATTTTTTGAAATTATGTTGCGGAGCTAGCTAGGAACCGCAACTTTTTATTTAATTCCCCGTAGGGTGATCCTAGTAAAACAAAAAATGCGTGAAAAAAGTAAAAGATAGTTACATGGATTTGTTGTTGATGTCGTCCATGCGTTGCTTTAGTTGAGGTGGATGTGTTGTTCTTCTCCGTCATTAGGGCTGTTTTCTCCTTCTTTTAAAGCGGGTTTTGATTGTTTGTGCGGGTTGCTCCATGTTGTTAGTATCTCTTTGGTACTATCATGGATGTAGTGAACTACTTGTTTCCCTTTGATTATTTCTTCTAAGTAATCACAATCTTTTTCCCTGTTTAAGTAGCTGTTGCGCTTATGGCAAGTGACTTTGTTTTTTCCATGTGAATTTTTGCCATCTTCTGGTTTATTTTTTGACTCCTCCTTTTCGTGTTTGCCATGTGTTTCACTGTTGATCATGTAACACGAATTTTGGGTGCGATTGTGTTCTTCTATAGTGCAGGTGCGATTTTGGTTGATGTATCCTCTGTTCATGTTTTGCTGTTGGGGGAATCTTCTTTTGTTCCTTTTGTTCGCACTGCGCTTAACCTTTAGAGAGGCCAAAAAATTGTATATTCCCCTTGCTTTTGATTTGAGCAAGTTTGCTACGCCTCTTCCTGTATTTATGATCAGTTGTGAGATTGTTCTTTTCCTTATAGAGTTTGTTGCAACTCTTCTTGTTGCTGCTTGTTTTCTTCTTTGGATGCTAAGAAACTTGTCCACTCCGGATATTCTGTTATGTTCCTTTTTTGGTGTCACTTTTAAAGTAACAATTCCTCCGTGCACCGGGAATTTGATCATTTCATGGGCAGTTGATGGTATTGCTTGTATCTCTGCCAGTCCTGGTCTTCCCAAAATTCCATTGTATGGTGATGGTGATCGTATTACCAGGAAGTTCATTAGGGCCGTTGTACTGTGTTGTTCGTCCCCAATGGCTACCAGTAGTCTGATTTGGCCCATTGGTAGTATTGTCTCTCCGGTGAAGCTTTTTATCACAGTAGTTGGCCGGCCCAAATTTTCTTTGGTCCTTTCCGGTAATTGCTGAAAGTAGTGTTCATAGAGAATGTTTGCCGATGAGCCGTTATCCACGTATATGCATGGAGCATGTTTTCTTGCTATGAGCATGTCGATGATTAATGGATGATAGGAGGCGCTATTGTTTCCTATGTCTGGGAAAGATATGTCTTCCTCATGGGAGAATTCAAGCTTGTTCTCGTAGGCAGAACTTGTGTTGTTTGAGCTTATCGCATAGATAGTCTCTCCTTTTTTGCCTGTCTTGTCTTTTTTGTCTTGCGATCTCTCTTTGTTTTCCTTGACTTCCTTGACGAGGTGGTTTAGGCGTCCTTCTTTTACCATTTTTTCAATGTATCTGAGTAATTGGATACAATTGTTGGTATCATGACCTTTTTGATTGAAATCACAGAAACCTGTTTCGATTCGTTTCTCGGCAGGTGTGTGCATGGGTGCTGGTTTTGGGTAGTTTACTCCTTCAGTTGCCAAGATTTCTCTCGGTGTCATTGTCAGCGGAGTAAACCTATCATCGTTGTGTCCCCCCCGTTGGCCTTTGTAATTGCTACTTCTGTTGCGGTCATAATTACCGATAATTGAAGAAGACACTCCGCTCCATGATCGAAGCAATCCGCACAAAAGCTCGAGAAGACGAGTCAACCAAGAAGACAGCGTGTTCAATCGGCTTGGAAGTCGATTCCCTAGAAGCATAGTTATTGGCCCACAAAATCAAGAAGAACCTCCACGAGAGGGTGGTGAGCGCCGAGTCAATATCGACAATAGGTTTGGCATCCAACACCAAGGACAAGAGCAAGGCACAGATACGCGAAAATACAGGAATGGAAGAGATGGTCGCACTCCGCCCAGAAGAAACAGGCGCTCCCCAAGCAATAGCCCACCTAGTTCCAGCTCCGACAGCGACAGGTCCAGACGCCGAAAAAGGTCAGACTCACCAAGAGGACCCTCGTCTAGCGACTCCTCGTCAAGCAGTGAAGACCGTAACCCGAGACACCGGAGCTCGAAGCGGACTAAAAGGAAAGAGTCCCTACCATGGCGCCGCCAAAAAACCGATGCTTTTGTAAAAAGCATTCGAACTTACTCTGATAAAGAAAAAAGACGCCTACCCAGTCAAGTAAAAACATATGATGGAAAAGGAGACCCAGATGATCACCTCAACGTGTTTGAAACTGTGGCGACAAATGAAAACTGGCCAGAAGCCATCTGGTGCAGACAATTCAACTCTACTCTAGTAGAACATGCTCGCACATGGTTTGACAAACTCCCAAAACGAAGTATTGGAGGATACGAAGACCTACGGAGAACATTCAGGAAAAATTTTACACCAAGGAAAAAATGTGTCAAAAATCCGGTCGAACTCGCACGAGTCAAACAAAGACAAGGAGAGACCACGGACGCATTCATGGATCGCTACAAAGACGAACTCTTGCAAGTTAAGAATTGCCCAGAAATCCTACAAATATCAGGATTCATGAATGGGATAAACAATCAAGACTTGATCAAAAAATTGAATGACAGAATTCCATCAACATTTGATGAAACAATGAAGCGTACTAGATCATTCGTCCAGGGAGAAGCAGCAGCTGCAATCACCGAAACAAGAAAAAGTTTCCTATTCGTCTTTCTCGAGATTTTTGTGCGGATGCTTCGATCATGGAGCGGCATGGTTCACTTATTGTCTTCTTCAAACCCTGTCCCGTGGTTTGATTTCTGTGGATCCTTGCGTAGATCGTTTTCTGCTATCTCTGGCTTAAGTGCCGATATGGGGACGTAGTTTTGTGACACGAAGTACCTAGAAAGGTTATGGGCAACCCCCTCTGGGGTTGTAGGGGGGCGTGGTTTGCTTCTTGGTCGTTAGCACCTTGCCATGGGTACGGTGCTACGGGCGGCTAGTCGCAGATATGACTGAGGTTGACAGTTTCTTGTGGCCGTTCCTGTTGATGTCAATTGGTGGCTAGGTGACATGAAATTGCGGTGCGACACCCATTAGGTATGACTGACCGCGGATCGGTGAGAAATGGTTCACACCCTGTAGGGTTATTCTCTGTACGAGTTACGAGTTCGGGGTTTTGGTTTTATGTGGTTAATTCCGCATATGGCCTCTGTTGTGTTTGTGACTAGATCACGTGGGTGGCTTTTCTTCCCTGGTGCCGGGTGGTCCGCTGGGGGGGGGGGATTCTGTGCTGTTTGGTGTTTGCTTTCCAAAGTCTAGGGGGTTTCGTGTGTTGTAGGGGAGGGCCGACTCGGTTGGCGCACATTTGGGGAGGCTTTGTTTGGGACGTTCCGGCGGGGTTGTCAAGTTGGTGGGGGTTGGGAGGGGTAAGGGGTTTCAGGGAGGGCTAATTTGGGGGTTTGGTAGGTGGGGGTCAGGCGATAGTTGTGTTTCTATCAGGGTGTCGGTACGGGTGGTAGGGCGGGACAATAGTGCGGTGTGAGGAGGGTGTGGTTGGTTGAGGGGGGTTGGGGTGGGGTGGGGGTGTGGGAGTATAATGTGAATGATGCTGATAATAATGATAATAATAATGATATAATAATAATAATGAAGAGGATCGATGATGATAATGATACATGATAGATGATAATAGAATGATTAATGATGAGTGATGATGATAATGATACAAATGAGATATGTGCATGATAATAATAATGATAATAATAATGATAATAATAATGATAATAATAATGATAATAATAATGATAATGATTAGGACTAATGATAATGAATGATAATGATGATGATGATTGATGATAATGATGATGATAATAATGACTAATGATGATGCTTATCATGATAATAGTGATGAGATATGAATAATAATAATAATAATGATGGACTGCATAATGCTAATGGCTGATGATACATACATGATAATGATGATTGCTGATGATGATGGGTGGCTGCTGACATGGAAGTGATGATGGTAATGACTGATCATGAAGATGATGATAATGATGATGATGCTGATGAGATGATGATAATTGATGCTACATCATTACTAATGATGAGATGAAATGAGAATGACTGTGCATGATGATTGATAATGAAAATGGCTGAAGAAGAAGTGATAATAAATGAAGATCATTATATGATAATAATTGATAATAATAAGGATATAATGCTGCTCAATGATGTGATCCTGCTGTTAATGATCAATGATGCTACTGATGATGCTGATGATGATGATACTGCAGTCTTGATAAATACTGCAAAATGACTGCTGATAATAATGAATAATATGTGGATGATGATAATGATCCTCCTAATAATAATGATGATGATAATGATAATGATGAATAATAATACATCACATAAAGCATGGATGATGCTGATCATGTGGATGGATGGATGGTGATGCAAGGATTGAGACTGAAAGTATGGGACAATGAGACTCATGAAGATGATGATCCTGATGATGCTTTGCTGATTCAAAATGATTCACATCATCATGCTGCTTCATCCATTCAACATCTTCAACCATCCCTGCATTCATCATCATCATCATCTATCACAATACAACATCACCATCTAACATCACCACCACCACAACATCTTCATCTTCTTCACCATCATCATCACCACTCATCACCATTCTTCTTACAACACCATCATTACCACCATCACCATCACCACCAACCATCTCTTCAACACACCTTAATCAGAGCATAATCACCACCCTGCTCCATCATATCACCATCATCATCAACCCATCCATCACCAATCTACCCCACTCATCGTCACCTTCTCCATCATATCACCACCTCATCAATCTCCACACCTTCAACCTCCTTCGTCACCACCTGAATCATCATAACCATCATTACCTCCCATCACCATCAAATTTCTAAACCAACACCTACAATCTTCATCTTCATATCCCTATCACCTTTAATCATCACCACATATCATCACATCACCTTACATCATCATCTTTATCTTCAACCTTCAATAACACCATTAATCTCCATCTTCATCACCTTAGCATCACTCACAAAACCACCTTCATTCATCATGATCATCATCATGTCTTAATCAATTATCATCATCTATCATCATCTTTACCATTCATCACCCATCATCATCATCACATAGTTCAATCATCATCTACATCACCATCATCACCACCACCTTTCATCTATCATCATCATCCACCTTCGTCTCCTCCTTAGGAAATCATCATCACCATCATCATCATCAACATTCATCAACATCACCACCCAACAACATCATCTCATCATCATCACCATCACCCATCATCATAACCACCATAAACCTTCATTTCTTCACCACCATCTTAACACAATCACCATCACACCACACCACCATCATCATCTCCACCATCACGATCATCATCCTCCACCATCACCATCATCATCACATCATTCAAACCACCATTCATCAACCACCACACATCATCGTCACCATCATCATCACCACCATCACCATCATCATCACCACCATCACCACGATCATCATCACCATCACCACCACCACCACCATCATCATCACCATCACCATCATCACCACCACCACCATCATCATCATCATCATCATCATCATTATCATCATCATCATCATCATCATTACCATCATCACCATCATCATCATCACCATCATCATCATCATCATCATCATCACCATCATCACCATCATCATCATCATCATCATCATCACCATCATCACCACCACCACCATCATCATCATCATCATCACCATCACCATCATCATCACTACTATCACCACCATCATCACCACCACCATCACCACCATCACTACCATCATCACCACCATCACCATTACCACCACCATCATCACCACCATCACCACCACCATCATCATCATCATCACCATCACCATCATCATCACTACTATCACCACCATCATCACCACCACCATCACCACCATCACCACCATCACCACCACCATCACCACCATCATCACCATCATCATCACCATCATCACCATCACCATCATCACCATCATCATCATCATCATCATCATCACCATCATCATCACCACCATCACCATCATCATCACCACCATCACCACGATCATCATCACCATCACCACCACCACCACCATCATCATCACCATCACCATCATCACCACCACCACCACCACCACCATCATCATCACCATCACCATCATCACCACCACCACCATCATCATCATCATCATCATCATCATTATCATCATCATCATCATCATCATTACCATCATCACCATCATCATCATCATCATCATCACCATCATCACCACCACCACCATCATCATCATCATCACCATCATCACCACCAGCATCATCATCACCATCATCATCATCAACATCACCATCAACATCACCACCACCACCATCATCATCATCATCATCACCATCATCATCACCACCATCACCATCATCATCAACACCATCATTACCACCATCACCACCATCATCCATCACCACAAGCTATATTTTTATACTTATAAAACCAAAAAGGGGATCCTTAAGTGCACCTGGATATCCCCAATTAAGGTTAAATATGGGAACCAAAAAGAGGATCCTAAACATGAGCTGGATATCTCCCTTTAAGGTTTAAGTTGAGAACCAAAAAGGGGATCCTTAAGTGCACCTGGATATTCTCATTAAGGTTATATATGGGAACCGCAAAGGAGATCCTTAAGTGCACCTGGATATCCCCATTAAGGTTGAATATGGGAACCAAAAAGGGAATCCTAAACATGAGCAGGATATCCCCCTTTAAGGTTTAAGATGAGAACCAAAAAGAGGATCCTTAAGTGCACCGGGATATTCCATATTAAGGTTGAATATGGGAACCAAAAAGGGGATCCTACACTTAACATTGATATTCCCCATTGCGGTTGTATATGAGAACCAAAAAGAGGATCCTAAACATGAGCCTTACAGAATTAAAATATGATTCTTTGGAAAGCAAATCCATTTTTAAAAAAACGTGAAGAATATTGAGAATCACCAACTCGAGAATAAAAAAACCATGTAAAAAAAGAGACAAATCGTGTGATAAGTTGTCTAAAGAAGTTTTTTAAAAAATTTAGTACATTTTAAATTTAAAATGAATTAAAATTTACATTATTGTTCGTTAAAAAAAATTTAAAAATTAGAATTTTTTTTGTACTTTTTAAAATCTTAATTTTTTAAAATAAATTTATATTCTTTAGTACTTTTAACTAAAAGTTACCTTTTTAAAAAATTTAGAAAAAATAAAAAAGTTATGATTAGGGTCACAATCCAGCCGAAATTTAATTTAAAGTTAAAAAACGAGACTAGAAAATTATTACATGAGCATTTTGAAGCTTATGCCACATTTATGTGTTTCGTCAATGTAACAACCCGAGTTTTACAACACGTATGACGAACGCGTATTCGACGTCAATGTTGTTATTTAATTTGAACATGAGATTTAATGTCGACATTTAATATTTTAATTGTCGTAAATAATTATCTTTGTATTATTTTACGAATGGAATTTAGAATTTTTAGCTTTCGGTCTTTTCGCGAATCAACGTTTAATCGCGTAACCGCTAACCGTTTCGAGTATCCTAAAATTCTTCTACGCGTATCGATAGCATCTTGGAGTCGGGAATTATTAGCGTACAAATGTTGTCCTAGTTCCTTGCCTCGTGACCTAAACCACAACATAAGGACACACTTAGGTTTAATTTGTATTATGATATCTTAAATAAAAAGAATTTTGACAAAAGTAATTTCAAATGGATTTTCAAAAGTTGCAACCCCCACATATAGCTGACGGCAGAGACACACACACTCAACTTTTAAATTTTTGGTACTTCCCAATGCTAGTAATGTTCACCTATGTGTTGCTTCAAAACATTGTATAACCCCTCTTGTCAATCATCATAAACACATAGATTGGTGTATAACCCCTTTCTGTTCCTGCTGATACACCTCGAGCCAAATCTTAATCACCTCGAGCCAAGTTTAGGGTTTCAAATCCTTCAAACTGTTATTGTGAGGTAGTTTCTTCCCAATACTTGTATTAGTTTCAATTAGGGTTTATCATGTTGTAGTATGAACTTGCGAATGGTGGATTATTGGTATTGTGAGGTAGGATATTGTAGACGTATAGTCTGGACTGGGCCGGGAATGGGCCAGGCCCGACAGATAGCGGCCCACATCCAAGCCTAACCCTAATTCATACCCTATAAATATAGGGTTGGGATCCTCATATTCCATATAATCACACATGCCACTCTTTAACCTACCTCTTTTCTCTATGATTATACACATACTGACTTGACCGTCGGAGGGTGGATCCCGGGGCTCCGGCCTCGGGTCCCCTTCTAACCGGTTCTTCTTTGTTGGCAGCACTATTCAAGGCTCGGGAAGACGACGAACGGCCCAAGGAGAGTCGTCAAGACCAGCCCGACCCAAATATTGCATCAACAAGTTGGCGCCATCCGTGGGACACTGAAAAAACTATGCTTCGTGTTCTCATACTACCGAGAAGCAAAAATCAGTTCCGGAAGTCGGTAAATCTGAAACCTTTGTATTTTTGTTTTTTTTTACTTGTTGTACACTTTTCGTGCGTAAAAGCTTGACTCACCAAATCATAAAGCTTGACGACGTGGATTTAATTTAAATCGCCTCAAAAGGTACGATCTGTCGACCTAGCTTGTTAAATACGCTCATAACTAAGCAAATCCCATTTGGTCAAACAAAAAAAAAGGATCTGTGGATTCATCTTTAAAAACAAACACGTGGCGCATAAACAAATGAGTGTCGTTTGCAACTTTGCATACTTATGCTACCTTAAATGGAAGAAGTTTAGCTGGATAAGTTTACCTACATAAAGTATATCTCATTATGACTTTTATATTTCAAAAAATACAAAGTACAAGCAACAAGAATGCTCAGCGCTTCTTAGTAATTTTTGTCGCATATTCTTTTTAATTTAATAAAGATATTATCTATATCTTTTAAATTTGTAACAAAATATTTACTAATCATTTTAAATTAATAAAGATATTATATCTTTTTAAAGTGGTAACATGATAATTACCAATACTTTTTAATTTTATAAAAAGATATTACCTATATCTTTTATAATTATCCGTATATTCTCGGGCCTGTTCCGAATATTATATCGCGGCCCATATTTATTTTCCTTTTGGGTATCCGCGGTCATCCACTCCGTCCGTCTGTGGTGCCCCGCGCGTCCGGACGTATTAGTTTATAAAGTCCGGTCGCGGTGCCTCGCCCGTCCGGACGTTTTATTTTATAAAGTCCGGTCGCGGCGCCTCGCGCGTCCGGACGTATTAGTTTATAAAGTCCGGTCGCGGCGCCTCGCCCGTCCGGACGTTTTATTTTATAAAGTCCGGTCGCGGCGCCCCGCCCGTCCGGGTGTTTTATCTTATAAAGTCCTGTCGCGGCGCCCCGCGAGTCCAGACGTGTTATTTTATTTTTTTGGTCCGCTCCACAAATTATGTCGCGGACCGGCTCCCCTATATTTATGGTTCGCTTCAAAAAAAGTATGTCGCGGCTCGGCTTCTTTATATTTATGGTCCGCTTCAAAAAAATATGTCGCGGCCGTGCTTCGCTTGTCGATATTTACCATTTTTTTTTATTCAGCCATGGCTTGGTAAAAAAAAAAAAAAATGCCGCATACAGCGACATGCTTAAAAGGTTTAACAAAAATTATTTTGCATATTTATCCCTTATTTGCAAAGACTGTGCGATTTATTTACGATTATTTATCCGCACGTCCGGACATAATGTTAGAATGGAACCACATTATATTGGTTGTTGAACAATGTATTTTTGTTTACAAAAATCTTTATTCTAATCAAATATACAGTGATTTGCAAATAAAAACATTGTTCGTCAATAAAAATAGTGGTTTATCAATAAAATTCTCATATTCTTATGATGTGATAGCCGCATAATTAATATGTGTATCATGGTCATCCTTCTTTAGCTACTACTATTATTAAAGCAGTGAGGTATCCAGCCCGTAACTCATCTAATCTCAACCCTCTTGATTTATTTTGTGATATGTTTTTTAGTATTATATTAACTGATTTTAATAAGTCGTGAAATATAATAAGTATGCACCAAATTCAAATATTGCCCCGAGCACAAGTAATATAATACAAGACTTGTAATATAACATGATATTCGAGGGGATGCCTCATCATGCGGGAGAGGGGTGACCTCTTCATAAATGTGTGGAGGGATCAGCTCCATGTGAGGATATACGAGGCACGTACACCACATCACCGTGTAAATCGTGCTTAAAAACTAGGATGCACCCATACGCCCCCGTGATACTTGCCAAACTAGTATATATGGTCCCCTGATTGCAGATTTATCTTTAGCGAGGGATAGATTAGCGTTTTTAGATCGCAAAGCTGCGACTATGTCTGATACTGAGTGGATGATTCTGATTGCTCAACTTAGGGCGTCACCGGAGGTGGCGATGGAAGTGTTGGGGATGGATAGCACCCATCTGAGCTTTGACGAGGAGATAGAGGAGCGAATTAGGAGGAGAAAGTCTGCTTTATCTGACATACATTATAGAGCTCAACAAGATAAAATAATGTCCCAAGGAGACTCTACTGAATATATGCGGAGGTATATTAAGAACATGAGCGCTAATTACTATGGGTCTGGTAAGACCATGGAATGGGCGAAAAAATTCGTTGGTCAAGAGTTGATTGACGAGTACACACGTATGAGCGTAGCGCTTGGGGATCCGTCAAAGCCAAAATTATACCAATATGCTTGAAACGATCCTGCATGCACCCCCTGGCTTTGTGGGTGTATATGTGGATGCGTTTACAAAAGGTAATCCGCGCCTGCCTTTGAACCCTTTTATGTGTGATGTACTGGTGCACTTTGGTATACACTTCACAAGATTGAATCCCGAGGGTTGGTTTAAGCTGACGAACTTTATAGTTATTTGTAAGGCCTATAACTGTTACTTCATTAGAAATAAAAGGATTTATTTACAAATAAGAGGGGAGGTTAGAGATTCAGATTTAACTAAATGAAATCACAAATGATTTTCACCGAGAGCTGCACATTTAGCCTCCTAATCTAGTTTTCGACTAATCTGTCCGGATTAACCTCATACCCGAACCAATACAACGAGCATATTAGAGGGCATGCTTCCTTATTCGGGTGGAGCTCGTCAGGCGGTTTTAGATTAGGCTCATAAAACCAAATTCTCTATCCACCTAAGGGAAACGAAGATATATCGGGATCTTCATAATGATAATTGGTGGCTATTTAGCCTCCTAATCTAATTTTCGACTAATCTGTCCGGATTAACCTGATACCCGAACCAGTACGACGAGCATATTAGAGGGCATGCTTCCTTATTCGGGTGGAGCTCGTCAGGCGGTTTTAGATTATGCTCATAAAACCAAATTCTCTATCCACCCAAGGGAAACGAAGATATGTCGGGATCTTCATAATGATAATTGGTGGCTATTTAGCCTCCTAATCTAGTTTCCGACTAATCTGTCCGTAATTCGAACCTGATACCCACCTGATACCCGAACCGATTACAACGAGCATATAGTGGGCATTCTTCCTTATTACGGGTGGAGCTCGTTGCAGCGGTTTTAGATTAGGCTCATAAAATCAATTCTCTATCCACCTAAGCGGGAAACGAAGATATATCGGATCTTCATAATGATAATTGTGGCTATTAGCCTCCTAATCCTATTTTTTCGACTAATTTGTCCGGATTAACAACCTATACCGCACCATACGACGAGCATATAGAGGGCATGCTCCTTATTAGTATTGAAAAGAACAAGAACAAATTAGAACAGAAAAGAATAAATTTGTATTGAAAAGAACAAATGAGAAAGGAAAAGAACAAACTAGAATAGAAAAGAACAAATAAGTATCGAAAAGAACAAATGATTATTGAAAAGAACAAATTAGAATAGAAAAGAACGAGTTTGTATAGAAAAGAACAAATGAGTATTGAAAAGAACAAGAACAAATGAGAATACAAAAGAATAAATTCGTATCGAAAAGAACAAATGAGTATTGAAAAGAACAAATCAGAATAGAAAAGAACAAACCAGAATAGAAAAGAACAAATTTGTATAGAAAAGAACAAATGAGAATCCAAAAGAACGGATATGAGAATACAAAAGAATAAATGTGTATTGAAAAGAACATTCTAGAATAGAAAAGAACATATAAGTATTTAAAAGAACAAGTTAGTATCTAAAAGAACAAACTAGAACAGAAAAGAACAAATAAGTATCGAAAAGAACAAATCATTATTGAAAAGAACAAGAACAAAACTAGAATAGAAAAGAACAAGTTTGTATAGAAAAGAACAAATAAGAATTCAAAAGAACGGATGAGTATTGAAAAGAATAAATGAGAATACAAAAGAACAAATGTGTATAAAAAGAACAAACTAGTATTGAAAAGAACAAATAAGTATTAAAAAGTTCAAATTAGTATTGAAAAGAACAAACTAGAATAGAACGAATGAACAAATTAAAATAGAAAAGAACAGATTTGTATTGAAAAGGAAAAGAATAAATGAGAATACAAAAGAACAAATGTGTATAAAAAGAACAAACTAGTATTGAAAAGAACAAGAACAAATTAGAATAGAAAAGAACACATTTGTATTGAAAAGAACAAATAAGAAAGGAAAAGGACAAACTAGAATAGAAAAGAACAAATTAGTAGCAAAAAGAACAAATGAATAATGAAAAGAACCAATTAGAATAGAAAAGAACTGCAAGTTTGTATAGAAAAGAACAAATGAGAATCCAAAAAAACGGATGAGTATTGAAAAGAATAAATGTGTATTGAAAAGAACAAACTAGAATAGAAAAGAACAAATAAGTATCGAAAAGAACAAATGAGTATTGAAAAGAACAAGAACAAATGAGAATACAAAAGAACAAATTTGTATAGAAAAGAACAAATGAGAATCCAAAAGAACGGATGAATACAAAAGAATAAATGTGTATTGAAAAGAACAAACTAGAAATGAAAAGAACAAACTAGAATAGAAAAGAACAAATAAGTATTTAAAAGAACAAATTAGTATCGAAAAGAACAAATGAGTATTGAAAAGAACAATCAGAATAGAAAAGAATAAATTTGTATAGAAAAGAACAAATGAGAATCCAAAAGAACGGATGAGTATTGAAAAGAATAAATGAGAATACAAAAGAATAAATTTGTATTGAAAAGAACAAATGAGAAAGGAAAAGGACGAACAGAAAAGAACAAATAAGTATCGAAAAGAACAAATGGGTTTTAAAAGAACAAATTAGAATAGCAAAGAACAAGTTTGTATAGAAAAGAACAAATGTGTATAAAAAGAACAAATAGAATAGAAAAGAACAAATAAGTATTAAAAAGAACAAATTAGTATTGAAAAGAACAAGAACAAATTAGAACAGAAAAGAATAAATTTGTATTGAAAAGAACAAATGAGAAAGGAAAAGAACAAACTAGAATAGAAAAGAACAAATAAGTATCGAAAAGAACAAATGGGTTTAAAAAGAACAAATGTTCTTTTCAATAATGATTTTTTCTTTTCGATACTTATTTGTTCTTTTTTATTCTAGTTTGTTCTTTTCATTAATGATTTGTACCAAAATATTTACTAATCATTTTAAATTAATAAAGATATTATATCTTTTTAAAGTGGTAACATGATAATTACCAATACTTTTTAATTTTATAAAAAGATATTACCTATATCTTTTATAATTATCCGTATATTCTCGGGCCTGTTCCGAATATTATATCGCGGCCCATATTTGTTCTTTTCAATACACATTTATTCTTTTGTATACACATTTATTCTTTTCAATAGCACCCATCTGAGCTATGATTCATCTGGGGTGGTTAGCAGTCTTGGTTTTGGGAAATCTGCTCCTTCGGTTGCCAAGATTTCCTTTGGCGTCATTATTAGCGGAGTGAACCTATCATCACTGCGAGCTCCGCGCTGACCCCTGTAGTGATTGTTGTGGTTATTATAGTTATCTTGTGACTGCCTCTTGGGCTGGTCGTTTGATTTGTAATTAGAATAACCTCTTCTACTATCAGCAGCCGCGGTTTCTCCTTGGATGAAGGATCTTGTTCGCTTCATTGCTTCGTCAAAGGTTGAAGGGACTTTATCGTTCAATTTTTTGATCAAGTCTTGGTTGCTAATCCCATTCATGAATCCGGAGATTTGAAGAATTTCTGGACATGACTTGACATGCACCATCTCGTCCTTGTAGCGCTGCATGAACGCGTCTGTTGTCGCTGTTTTATTCTCGCCAACTCAACTGGATTTTTGGTGCACTTTTTTCTTTGCGTGAATTTTTTTCTAAACGCCCTTCGCAAGTCTTCGAAGCCGTGAATACTTTGTTTTGGTAGCTTGTCAAACCATGTGCGCGCGTTTTCTACCAGCGTCGAATTGAATTGTCTGCACCAGATTGCCTGTGGCCAGTTTTCATTAGTGGTTACGGTTTCGAAGATCTTTAGATGATCATGAGGGTCTCCCGTACCTTCGTAAGTCTTTACGTGGCTGGGGAGACGTCTTTTTATGTTGTCCAAGTAGTTTTTGATCCTCTTGACGAATGCGTCGGCCTTTTGGCGATGCCATGGGAGAGACATGTCCTCCTCGGAGTTGTTGGTGCGCCTGGATTTCTGATGCCTAGGGTTTCGGTCCCCGCCATCAGATGAGTCTTGTTCGGAGGAGTCCGATCCTTCGCGGCGTCTCGGGTGATCGCTGCTGGAGCTTGAACTTGGGGAACTTCCGCTTGGGGAGCGCCTATGTCTCCTAGGGGGAGTCCTGCTTTTCCCGGATTGGTGTTGTTGTATTTCTTGAGTAGCGCCAAGCCTGTCATGGACGCTGATGCGTCTGTTCTGATTTTTGTAAGTTTCTAGCTCTTGGTCTCGTGGACCTTGGTTGTGCTGTTCCTCGAGTTGAGGCCCTGGAATCCTGTTCCCGAGTCTATCAAAGACGGGGGGCCTCTTGTGTTGATCAGTTAACCTGCGTCGTTGCTTGAAACGCTTTCTGGTGCGACTCTCCTCCTCCGAGTCTCGCGTGATGTCGTTATCAAGGCCAAAGTTCAAGCGACTTTGTAGGTCCCTGCTTGATCTTCTTCTTGTTTCTGTTGCCAGAAGGGAAGTGAGTGATTCGTAATTTCTAGTGACGAACGCGCTAGGTTCCATACCGAGTGCGACACCTTCTAAAACGAGGTCTGCCTCGTTTAGCTCGCTCTGTAGCACTCTAGGAAGTGCGGGAGGCGGATTATCAGTCCTAGGGGTTACCACCGCGGTGGTTGGAACAGGAGTGGTGAAGTCAGGAATAGGAGGCGGTCCGTCGTCGTTTGTGGCTGTTACGGCTCTAGGAATCGTTCCTGGGGTTGGGACCATTGTCTGAAGGGCAGGGCCAGTGTTCCGATTGTTTTGCCCGCTGGTCATGCCAGGAAGCCTTGCGGATACTGGCTCGCTCTGTTGAGGTTTCTTCCCGTGTGAGGCTTGCTTGGCGAGCCCCGTTGATGTTTTCGTCATTCTTGTGGCTTAGGAAAAGCTTTAGTGTAGGGTCCCACGGACTCTTCAATCCTTTCTGGTGATCACAGATCAACCCATCAAGCAAATCATCTCAAAATCAAGCATCGGCTCTAAAGGAGGAAGTTCTTCCATAACCATGGACGCTAATCACGGATGGATCCTCCCGTTCTGACGGCTCATGAGCGGGTTTAATCCTCACTGAACCAGAAGGCATTCAAGAAAACAAACTGATATTTAGGGTTAAACCGTACGAACAATTCCTTGAATGATTGTACCCTCTGCAAGTGTATCCTCGGTCTCCCCATAGAAAATATAAAACGCCTCATCCTCACTTGGATTTGTATACGGTCGTAGCCGGTCTTGAAACTCCAGGTTATATGATTTAAAGTGTCATTTTTATTTCCAAGTTTCTTGGATAGGATTCCCAAGTTTATATGAGCATTCTAGAAGCGATGGTGAACATTCATTTTGTTGTTGTGATTGTTCCAGTGCTAGCTTAAGTCATTAGTCGGCATTCTGCTTTGTTCACATTCAACTCCTTGTATCATTCTTATTTCCAAGTTTCTAGGATAGAATTCCCAAGTTTATATGAGGTATTTATATTACACCTTCTAAACTAAAAGGTGTATAAAAATAAAAAGTGTATTATAGATACACCTTTTATTTTAGAAGAAGTACTTCTAATTTAAGTACTTCTTCTAAGATAAAAGAGGTACTTGTAGTACACCTTCTAAAATAAAAGAGGTATTTGTGCATGATCTCGCTACAAATTCACTTGGTGCAAAGGATCCGGAACCAGTCTCAGTACCGAATCACGCCTGACTCGACCCGCTAGGTAGTCAGCCAAACATTGTATCAACAAGCTGGTGCCATCCGTGGGACCAACACTAGCAACACAACTCTACCATGGAACACGACACACCTCACGGCTACTTCATCCTCTCACGCTCCGGGAGGTGATAGGGTGATGTTTCGCATGGCAGACATCAGACATGACAACGGGTACGATTGGGCTTGGCATGGGCTTGTAACCGACCCCCTCACCATATAAAAGGAGGTGAGGGGTGATGCTCAATCTACACTGATCTTCTATTCTTTCATGGAAGAATAGATGGAGGCTTGACAGATAAAGGCAAGGAGTTGAATGTAAACAAAGCAGAATGCCGACTAATGACTTAAGCTAGCACTGGAACAATCACAACAACAGAATGAATGTTCACCATCGCTTCCAAAATGCTCATATAAACTTGGGAATCCTATCCAAGAAACTTGGAAATAAGAATGACACTTTAAATCATAGTAGCACACTCCACTTTTGAAGTCTTCCTGCCGCATCTGGTTTTGAGATGATTTGCTTAATGGGTTTATATGTGATCACCACAAAGGATTGGAGAGCTAATTGTGATAAAGAACTTCTCGCATGATCCCAGCCTTTACTAGTTTCTTAAGGGATACCAACCAACACTGACCCATTCCAGCAGCGCATTTTGCAATGTTTCTATTACTGAACTTCCCCATCCACGAAGGTATAAAAAACCATGCAGACCGGTCCCCCAATTGATTAGCCGAAAACGCTAAAAAAATTATACTTACGACCGGATACATAAAACCCTTGGCTTAATATATTCTTGACCCGTCTAAACACGGTTGTTTTCTGTGCTACAAGACTTCTTACCGAGCATCGGGCTCAAGAGCTCGTAACAGCCTTACCGAGCAATGGGCTTACGAGGTCCTATTATGAGATGGG
>BQNB010067183.1:0-2500 GCA_026074375.1 Tanacetum coccineum | reverse complement strand
TAAATATTATATAACACACACAAAAATAATTAAGATTAAAGTTAAACTAATTTGACTCTGCTTAAAACGGATGTCGTATAATTTTACACCTCAAATAATACTTTTCAAGTAAGCTTGAGTTACATATGTCGAGTCACTCGCTTTTATCAAAAACATAGTGACAAGACACGTGGCAGAAGGAAATCTACCTCAAGCGACACGTGTCATATCGTATCATATATCCTACTAGCTAGCTAGTCAACTAGAATCTGGTAAATATATTAATCATATCTAGTCGTCACCCACCGAACACCGACAAGAACAACAAGAAATGGAACAAGAAGATGAAGTGAATACACCCGATGTCGAGATTCAGGCTATTGAACTATCATTCATTTCATAACCTGCATGCATGATGTTTTTTTAGATAATCATATTATAGGTCCTTAAACATGATTTATGTATGATTTGTACATGAATAAGGTGAGATATATTTCTTGTTGGCCAAAAGTAGAGAAAGAAGAGACACTAGTTAAAAAGATTAAAGAATAACTAAAAATACCCTCACCAAATCAAATAATAAAAAAGACAAGGTCGGCGGTATTTTGGTCATTCGTTTCTACTTACGACTGAATTTAAAACACTTAATTAGGCATATCCGAGGACATGTTTAAAACCACAGTGACAGATTTGATACCAAAATGAAAATTTGACTGAATTCGTATTACCTGGTTTATTTAGTTAACTCATAAAGTAATGATACTAAGGTATGTACTATGAAAAACTTATGTCATTTGTTAGAACCTCTTCAACTAAATGGTTCTGGTTTCTAAGTCACGTTTAAGATACAAATATCTAGTTGTCGTTCAAAAAAATTTTATGTAACATATCAAAACAGTAAATTGGAAGAAAATATATATGTGACATGTTAAAATATTATAATTTGGTGCTAAATTTGACTTGATTTTTTGATTGATTGCTTTATTAGAGTAAGCTTGAGTTACATATGTCGAGTCACTCGCTTTTATCAAAAACATAGTGACAAGCACGTGGCAGAAAACTGATCCAACTAGCAAAAAGAAAGGCAGGCCTTATTGGGGATTTGTTGAGATGGTTACAACCAACATTCAAGATATCAAGGATGCTCTCAAAGGAGGTTTAATGTTATTTTTAGTTGTTTTATTGACTGCTGATCGGTTTCAAGTTACTCGAAATATGTTTTTATGTGTTGATATATGTTTGAGAGGAATATGAAACAAAGACGAGGGGACACAGGCACAAGCCTCCAGCAAGAGCATTAGGCGAAGGCGTATACCGTATACTAAGGCACCAACATAAAAAGGATAAGAAAATGCACACCCATCTGATCTATAAACTGGAATTCCCCTCGACGGAAGGTGAAGCAGCGGAACAACAGCCTCAGGAGGCTTTAAAGGTTGCCCAGGAGGCTCAAGAAGGACGAAACGAGTTCAGGGGTCTCAAGAGAAAGAGGAAGCCGGTGTTTCCTAAGCATCTGCAAGAGCGGTTTGGAAAACTGCGTTACCATGTTGTTGATCCACCTGATTTCCTAAACTATCAAGGGTGTGAGTTTTTGTTGATATCAGCGTCTGATAACATACGCGAAGAGCTTGGAGTGGACGTTCACGAGGATTCTTCTTGCTCTGACCTTATAAATACTTTTGGTGCACTGATGCGCTTCTAAAAGGCATTTGGGTTTGAATATTATAGTTGCTATGTTCTTACAAACATCAGCTAGACTGTAGTATATCCGATGTACAACTCGTAAAACCTTCCCCTTGGTGTCCTGTATAAATATGCATGTTGTAGGACCCGTGTATCTGTATATATAAGTATGTAACAGTATGTGAATGAATGTATGACTGGTTGTTTTCTACGTATGGTTGATCCCTGCGCCTTTCCGCATTGGACGTGATTAGTTACACCCTCGTTTGTAATAGTGATGCACAATTGCTTCTTTCTGTCGTAACTGGGCAGTGGCCTTCCTTTTGTTCTTTGTTCATATCTGATTTTATGTGAGCCTTTTCTGGCACAAAACTCTTCACACGTGAATGATCACACCTGAAGTGTGGGAATGTCGAGACATAAAGAACCATTGCTTATGTGACAATGTTTTTTATCTATATGTCTGAGGTTTTCCTGACCTATAAATCACTTTCATGTTGTACATCATTTGAGAAGTGACGCGCACACTTAAAGAACTTGCTCTAGTGGAAAAAGGATTATTAGGTTCGGTTAAAAAGATTTTAAAGAACGGTTTTTGAACCGTCTTAATAAATGGTGTTTCAAAAGATAAGTGGTTTTTTTGTACGGTTTTTTAACCGTTCCTAAAAAGTGATTTTATGTCACGAGATTTTGGTTTTAAGTTGTTTTAAGTCACGGTTGTTCCTAACCGTTCTTTAAAATGACTTTGTTTTAAAGCTAGTTGATAACGTATAGTATGAGCACCAAGCTTACTGGGCTTAGTTCATAATATACGTATATGGGCCCAGGCCCAATACAA